>JAQFYP010000579.1:0-21623 GCA_034694865.1 Bilobella braunerae | reverse complement strand
TAATTCCCATAAGGTTTTGAAAAAAAAATGAATCAGAAAATTTTAGTATAGAACGTATAGGAAGTTTTCATGGCGTGCATCGAAATTTCGATCCGCACATTGAATTTTCGATTTAATTTGGTTTTTCAATAACTTCATCGAAATTTCAATATGCACAAGTAATTTTCCTGCACTTAAGTTATTATATTTTTCGATGTGCATATTGAAATTTCTAAGTACACATTGAAACCTTGAATTGAACTGACATTCCAATGTGCATCAAAAACTTAAATTAATTAAAAGTATTAAATTCAATTCTCATGTTTAATTTTTCTGATCCATTTTCTGGAAAACCTTAAGCCGTGATTTTCATTGTTTCGCAGGGGGGACCCTTACAATCTTTTAAATTCAAAATTTTGAAAAAATTCAGAAAAATCAGTTTTCAAAAACCAACTTTTTGTTTCATAATGGACTTTCTCCAGAATTCTCCAGGAAGCATTGCTGGAGAGGTGCTGGAGAGGATGAGGTTCCAATAGAAGCCATTTTGATCATGCTCAAGCGACAGGCGGAACAAATTGAAGCAGTTAAGAGGTGACTTAATTCACTTTTTACACTAGAGACAAATTGGGCCTGTTCAAGGGGACCTTGTACCACTTTCTCCCTATATCCAACAACTCTTATGATTTTTTTTTTCAAAACAGACCCTTAATTCCAAAATCCGGAACACAAGGACCGTCTCCTCATAAATTACTGGAGTGCTGAAATCCTGGAGAAAATATTTTGGTTTAGGTTGGGGCAATCGTGCTTTGTCAAAACAGGAGGTATCTTCTCCAGGCCGCAATTTAATTGGAATTTTTATAAAGTTTTAGGCTGGAGTCTCAATTTATGTTTTCTTGGCTGGATTTCCTAGAGAAAGCAAATTAGTGTAAGCCTGTCACCGCAATGAAGCAGTGATTATTTGGAATTCATCCTGGAGAAATTATCTTCCCTGGAGATTCCTGGAGACAATTGGAAAAATGTTATGTACATATAATATGATGAAAAATATATGAACCATAGAAACGCTTCTCCAGCATACTGCAAAAGATTTCCAGCATTTCCAAGAATGCTTCACTTTCTCTCTAATATATGATCCATGAGTGAAGTCCTCTCCCGATTTTAGAACACGTTTTGAAAACAACTCCCCAAATGTTCATCTGAAAAATTAACTCGCTTTCTCCAGTCAATCTCAGCCCACTCTTCCCACGTGATTAATGCATGGCACTCGAGTGGCTTACAATTTTTGAACAGGTGGGAAATTTTGTAAATAGAAAACAAGCGTTGAAATTAGTTTTCATGTACCGTGCCTTTCCAAATCAAATGCAAACCAAGCTGGTCAATTTTTGTTTTCCCTAGTCTCACTAAATGAGATTTTAGAACTTTCACCCACTTTTATTCTCATGTAACATTACCGTTCTACATGTTCAGAATTTTGGACTGTACCGTATATATTTTTAAAAGTTGAGTTGACGTTTTCCATTTTCCATGAAGAATCGACAATACAGCACCACACTCCATGGGTCTGAAATTTTTTCGAAAATAAAAAAAAATCGGAAATTTTGAAAAGTTTATTTGTCATAAATAATTGTGCAGTGCAGCCAAGTATCTGTCTCAAACCAGTTTTGCCTTTGCTCATTATGTTCTTTTCTAAACTGGAGTTTAAATTACTCTTTTTCATAATTTTTTGTTAATTCCAGTTTAAAAAATGTTGCTAAGCTAAAGTTTAAAAAAAAAAAAACAGGAATAAAATATATCATCTAATCTACTAATGAACCTAAAATTCTTGAAATCTAGATTTTTCTTTGGAGCTTGGAAAACCATTATTTTTTAGACTCGATGATTATTATTATTATTTCATTATTTAGTGAAATAGTGACTATTTCTTCTGGAAACTACTTTTGCTAATTCCTAATACCAACTTGTCCTATCAGAAATAAATGTCATGTTTATATACATGATTTTAATCGGGTTCAACCAAATTTTATAACCTAAACAAATCACCAATAAAAAAAGTGTTCTGATTATAAAAAATTAATGTTATGCGCTAATCCCATTTTTTAAATCGCTGCGTTTAAGGATTATTATTATGATCACAAAATATATGTTAAAAAAACGTAATAAATAATGCATTTTTGTGTCCCTTTTTCTATGCCAAGCAGCGATTCAGCGAAGCAGAAGTGTTAAGATTGTGCTCTGAAAAAATAATGTGGTAAAGGTGACAGTAGCCAAGAATCGCTGATTCTAGGACCACGTCGACTTTCGACTACCATAAATGACTCGGCGCTGACCTCTACATGACCCTTAATTCATCTTATAAAAGGCTCGGTATATGTAAGGCACAAAAGTGGAGCGGGTCTGTCAAAGTCCGAATTCTAAAAAGAGACATTTCTTTCTGACTTTCTCCAATATTTCACGTTGTCAAAGAGCATGGCTTCTTGTCTCACAAATTGTTACGTCAAGCAATTTTCAAATTCAAGAACTTTCTTTAAAATTTGTACTAGCTTTGGGCAACCTGACATGAGGAAATTATGAGTAAGCATTGTAAATGCATGAATGTTTCAAAAACACTTTTTCAAGCGCAATTTCTTCCAATTGCTCCAATTATACTTGTTTACTACGGGAAAAGGGGGAAATTGATTTTGAGGATAATGGATCTAAATGAGCAGAAATTGGTTATCGAAACTTGCTTATACAAAGCGCATTTTATTGACACTCCAAAAGAAATATACAAATACAACGAACGCCAGGCGCAACTTTCAAAAAATTGTAAATACCGGGACGTAACATCGTTATTTTTTTTCATTTGGTGCCGACAATGACAAAATTATTATAGGACTTTTGTATGTGGATCTACAGAGCGCTTCTTAATGTCTCGTACGAAAATAGAAAGTCCGAGAGACTAATCTTCACTTTTCGATTACAACGGTGAGTTAAAAGTTAAAAAATAAACTAAAAGCTTCACTTATTATAATGGTAAGAGGACAAATTTTGAATCTCAATGTATAAGCATCTTAGGTTAGGTTTAGGTTTAGAATGATGTTTGTTTTCTTGAACTTGCACTTCCTATTCCGTACATATAAAAACATTATGTACAGCTTTTTCTTAGAATTCGGTGAAAGTTGAGGTGATAGCATTTTTTTTTAAATTTGAGAATAAATTGACCCTGTTGACAATTACTTGGCGTCTTCGGGAGGTTGTGCTTTGCAATTTGGAGCTTTCGTAAGTTTAAATTGGATTTGAGTCGTTTGTTTAAGTGGATTATAATGAATATAAAAGGGATATTGTTTGTTTGTAAAATTGGGAAAGTTTAGGGGTTAAATAATTGAAGAGGGTTAACTATGCATTTGGATTTAAATGAATTTGGCAGCGCTGTTTTCGCCAGCCAAATTCCCCCTGCCCAATGCAGTTTTTCAGCGTGGATAAACCACTGTTTTTACAAACGCTTTTCCTCAATAAGGCAACGCTGCGGTGAAGGTACTTTAGCTTAAGTAGAATTTGGGACAAAATCCAACACTTTCACCCAGGCTTCCTTTGGCCTCTTCCGTAACTTCATCCCATGAATTCTCAATGAACCTTTTCCAGCTTATCAAAATCGGCCCAGGTTGCAAGCTTGTCACAAGACGATGATTTCTGCAAAACAAAATTTTTGCTGGAGAAAGCTTGAGAAAGTAACTAGAGAAAGTCGCTGGAATTGTCGTGAAAGATATCTCCGCAGAGGGAGAGCCAAGGATCTCAATTAGAGGGTTGGAAATAAACGTTGAGTAATACACTTAACTAACTTTTGCGAAATTTACTTAGCTTGAACAGGTATTTCGTCTCAGAGGCGTTGCGTAATTCGGTTTAAGTAATTTTAAATCAATTTCTGAAAGGCTCTGTATATTTGAAAAAAGAAGCAGAGAATTCATAGTCAAGGGTTTCGAGTCGAGTTTACGTAGTTTAAGGAAAGAGTGGCTGAGGGTGGGGAGGTGGACACGAAATTTCCTGTCTCCCTCAAGTGCCTCCAAGTGCTTCTCAATCTTTTCTAAATTACATACACCAAATTTCAGAATTCCATTCTCCAGCACACTTTACTCCAGCACGAAAAAGGGTCCAAAAATAATACAATGAAATATGTCTTCATCCAAAAAGTGTGAATTTAAAATCCACCTTGTATAAATCAGGTGAACTTGAACATGAGAGCAACCAAATTACCGTAAATCGTACAGTAGCAACCTAATATTTATCCTACATTTATATATATATAAGTGTCAAATTTATCCTACAAAAATATACAAAGCTTTTTTTTAATACCTGTACAAAAAATAAAACAGTCCGGGAACCTAACATAATGTTTTATAACACTACTGTAAACTAAATTCTAAACATTTTCATGTCAGGCAAATCTGTTAGATAACATACGTACGTTATGCAAACTAGCGCAGGGCCTTCCCTGACGGGAAGGGGCGCCTTCGGCGCCGCCCTGCCCTGCGCTAGCCCTTCGGGTTATAGTAAAGCGAATCTGTCCGGATGAGCATTGTTTATTCAATGAATTGAAATACAAAATTTTTTTAATTGCTGTTATCTGCGGTTCCTGATGGGTCACTCCCCAGTGAGCCCTCAGGCTGCTCACTTTCAGCAATACCCTCGCCGGGAGTCTCAGACACCTTTGACAACTTCCTGGCATGTCAACCGCGGCAATGATCTTGTCTCCATCCTCCCCGAATTCGTCAGCTTTTTTAGGGTATACCAATACCCGTTGACCCTTGACCGCCTTTTTTGGTGTACCGAGAAGATCGGCACCACCGAGTTCCATCAAGGACAGATTCGTCCCCTTGGCCACAGCGTCAGGAGTGGCTGACATCAACTTGCGCCTCGTCGTGACAAAAGCAACCTTGCCATCTGAAGTCTCATTGCCGCAGTTTGAGCAAAAAAGTGCTCGGCTGAAATTAAACAAAAAAATTTTCAAAATTAAAAAAAATTCTATTTTGAATTAAAAGAAAATTCACGTTTTAATTAAAGAAACATTTGATTGACAAATGTTGATTAGTTGCAAAAGCGAATTGTAATAGGTACTTACGATGTGTCCAACAATCGCAAAGCACACAGTGGCACCAACCTTGGCGCATATATGGCGCAAGCCTACCCGGAACTGGCATGCGGCAATTGGCGTTGTCACAGCGATCTGGTTAAGAACCAATTACTAATTAAGATGACGGTAATTGTTCAAATGATTAATTAAAAGAAAAATTAGCATTGAATTTTAACATTATGATAAATATTATTCAAACTTAAATATTACTCGAACTTACGGTGTTTTTTCAACGCTTGATTCTTGAGCACCTGACCACACCAGACACAATAAAGGTCAAAGCTAAACCGACTGACAGGGTCATTTTTCCCTGAATAGTTATTCGGCCGTCGACCGCGTGCTTTTAACGACATTTTAATTTAATGGTAACAAAACGTTAAGGCTTAAATTAGCAATTAAGCAAACGTTAAATAAACAAATGAAAAACAAATTGAAAACAAAAAAACAGCTGAGATTGAATTGATAACCTCTCTGCTCGCCTTTCTACATCACACTAAAAGGGACAAAAGGCGAGAGCCAGTGCAGAGAGAAAAGGTGGATTGTGATTGGCTCTTTTTTGTCTCTCGCTTTTTCCATGCACAGTGCATTGCGTCATCCATCCCTCTGCTCTGCCACACACGGCTCGGCTATACTCCACCAGTGCTATATGCGAACATTTTTCGTGGCGAACATCATTCTCTTTATATTAGGATATTTCCAACTGCTTACGTCATTTGATACAAAATCGTAATCCCAAAGCCATTTGATATTAATTCGGTCGTAAGCTACTGTTTCTACGCATGATTCTAGATAATCCTCCCAAGCCGCTTTGGTTGTTTGAAGGCAAAAATAAAATAGTGTGAAATAATTTCTGGATGACAATGTTAAAAATAAATGCTATGTACCTTTTCTTAATTGTAACAATTGCATAAAATTACTTAAATTAATTTAATAAATTAATTTAATTATTTAATTAAATTAATTACTTAACTTGCTAACCTAAAGCCCAACTTTCATGAAATAAGGAAAAGCTGCGGTGAAGGTACTTAAGGCAAAATAGAAATTTGAGAAATTTGAGAGAAATCCAACACTTTCACCCGGGCTACCTTTGGCCTCTTCCATAACTTCATCCCATGAATTCTCAATGAGAATTTTCCAACTCCTCAAAATCGACCCAGGGTGAAAGCTGTTGACTTCGAGGTCACTTAATCTGATTCATGCAAAAAGAGAATTTTTTGTCGGAGAAAGTTGTTGGAGAAAGTAGATGAAGAAACGGTAAGGACTATCTCCGCACCGGGAGAGCAAAGCTACTCAATTCGAGGGTTGGAAATCAAAGTTAAGGAAAATTGTGTTTTTGAGTTAGGATTAGGCGGAAGATAGGGATTCGGGGAGTTAATAGCTTAATCTAGAAGTGAAAGTGGGCTTTCTCCAGGTTACCTTTCCCCGAGCGCTGATGTGTGGGTGGTGGGTGAGGAGGGATGAAGTGCAGGTTGAGTGTCCAGTGGCCTCGAATCCCATTTCCAGGACTTTCTCCAACGTTTTTTGTCCAAGTGTAGGAACAACTAGGAATTTAGATTAAACACCAAATTTCAACTTAATTCCTTACTCTTTGAAAAATGCCAAACAGAATATCTACTCGTAAAAAAACATTCCTAAAATTTATGTAGATAGTATTCCGATACTGAGCCATTTTCCTGTCTATAAAAAGAGAAAGTTAGAGAAAGTGAATATCGCTGTAGAATAAAAGTTTTGATTTAAAATTTACAATGTTCTCCAAATTGTTACGTGTAATCATAAAGCTAAATTAACTGTGGTGAAAATTTTCCCTTTGAAACTCATCACTTTTTTCAATAACTAAAAGTCTAATTTACCAGTTTAATTTTGTACATGATGCCATACACGCTGTGCAGAGCGTATAAAAAATAGGGCGTGTATTGAAATCGCGGAAATGGAGACTTATCTATCTTCCTCATAATTTATCCAGCTTCAACGAGTGTTTTCGACTCAACGGCGTAACGCTTTTCAACTTCTGAAATACTCTGTATATTTAGGGGAAAAAATCTCGCGGAAGGAAATATGTTACAGTGAATTTTATTTTTAAAAAAATCAATATATTTTTAAGGAATTGACAATGTCGTTGTGGACATTTGACATGTACTACAAAACTTTGGATAATTGATGAACTAATAGTTAAGGAATAATTTGTTAAGTTAATTAGTTAAGAGTTAATTAGTGGAGTTAATTAAGAGTTATTCTTGTAGACAGTTGAGAATGGAATTAGAGGCCAAATGGCAGGTTTAAGGCACAACCGGACTTCTGAAAAGTCAAAGAAAGCGCCTTGAGTGGTGTTTAATTGGGTTAACAGCCTTAAGTTTTAATTTTTTTAATTTTAATTTAATAATTAATTAATAATTTAATAATTTAATTAATTTAATTTTAATTTCTAATAATTAGTTTAATTGTGGAACGTTCCTATAAAGTTGCTGGAGATGCTGGACAATAATTCCTAAGTAATTTTTTTTTCTTTTTGGAAAATTAAATAATACATTCTGTAACATTATACACATAATGTTCAACTGTTTATGTAAATTAATACAAAATGATAATCACGAAGCCATTTGATATTTATTTTATCGTAAGCTTCCTACTCTAAGTTTACTTATAGATGTGATAGTTCGACCACGTTGCCTTTGTTTTTGTTTGATTTGTTCAAAACGAAAAATAAAATTGAGTGAATGTTTTTTTCTACATCTTAGGTACAAACTTGAACAACTTCGGTAGAAATTTTAGAAAGGCGACTATTGGATGTTTCACGGTAAACTTGTTATAAATCCCCCTGAAACGACCCCCGTTAAATGAGGAATTTGAGCAAGTAGATTTGAATTTATGATCGAAAGTGTCATATGCGGGAAATGAACATGTGCTTTCAATGGATTCCAATTTCGGAAGACTTTCACTTTCTCAAGGGCCTCCAAATGCCTTCATTTATTTGTGACTTAATAAGAACCGGCCCTTCAGAAGGGGACCCTTCAAAGTGGACATCTCCTTTTTTATGTCAAATGATTTCTTTCTCCTGTCAAATTGTCTTCCAAATTAACAGGGAGATCTCTGCATAAACAATGTCCCAGTCACTTTCATTTATTAGACAAAAGCTTGCTTTCTCCTAACTTCCTTTCAATAAGCAATAAAAACAATATTTTTATATAACCTTCTGTGACCCTTACAGGTCAATAATTGAACTTTATGCTAATTATGACCTTTGAACTTTTTAAATCTCTCATTAGGTCCGGATAGAAGCCCCCAAAGTCCTCCGTTGTCGTCTACCAAGTTTGCATTTGTCAAAAGGGTCGAATTTTCCTAGCGCCCTCTGACGGCGAGTTCGTGGTGGACAACGACGTTTGTCAGTGATTTATAGAATAAAAATAAAGCTGGATTTTACGTTTTTTTGTTTGAATTGATTCATTTTACCAAAATCATATTTTGTAGTGGTTGATGCCCCGTTTTGACACCCTCTTGGCAAACATTTACAAACATTGTGCAAACATCCGGAATTTGTACAAAGCGGAAAGTCAGAGAAAGTAAATATAGCTATTAGAATAAAATTGCGACTTACAACATATAGAAACTTTTTACGAAGGAAGGGTTACATAAGAGCTGCTTTGCCCAAGCGTAAATTTTTTTTGTCTATTTTTTTCTTTTTGGTTGTATGTAGTTCCATAAATTCCCAAGACATCCCAAGGCGACACGGGATGATTTTGTGTAGGATGTTTTATGATATCTAATTTCTTGTCAACAAGTAACATGGGCCAAAACTTCAGACGAAAAAGTTAGGCGTACAAAAGAGAGGTGTAATGTAATTAAGGACTCCAAGGGTCCCCTGGCCCTTATTCTTCAAAAAGAGAAAGTTGGATTTTGGCCAAAGCCCATTGGTGATTCCATTGAAGCACAACAGATAATCACACACGCAACATGTCAATACAATCAACAACTAAACAAGAAAACAATTTTTTGCTTACACAGAATAGTACCGTTGTTTTCTTAGAATTTTGTTTATTCTACAAAATATTTTTTCCGTATCTATTTTGGATAACGATTTTTTGCTACATTAAAATAAAATGGACGGTTTTAGAATCAAAATTTTTTCAGAATTAGAAAAAGTTGCCAGAATGTTTAAAATGGTTAAAAAATTTCCACTTCCCTGGATGATGGATGGTTCGACGGTAAAAATGTATGGAGGGGAATTATTGTCAGCTTACAAAGTTGACTTACGGAAGTTGTTACAGTTTTGAAACAGAAAAAAGGACAACGAATTCTTGATTCAGCAGAATTCCAATTTGGGCTGCTCCTTTATAAGCTGAAACCGTGTTGGCGAATACTCAAAAAGAGAAAGTAGTTCCAGGGGAGAAAGTAAAAGGTAAAGTGAGTGCCTGCTTCCCTGGAGATTTTCTTAGCCCCTTATTTCAGAGGTACTAAAAGTGCATAGACACTTGTAGACCAAATTGGTGCATTTGGTCCCTTTTTCTTACAAGGGCCCTCTACGTGACTAGAATTAGAAAAATTCCCAGTCCATCTAGCTACTCAAAATCGACGTATTTGTTCTTTTTCACATACCCAGTGTTATTACATAGAAGAAAACACGTAAGCATCGTGCTGTAAGTTTTCGCTCTGTGAAAAAGAAAAAAAAATCCGTGAAACTAAAGATCGTTCTACAAAAATAATTTGAATTTACATATAGGTATTATGTATGGTAGCAGGTCAATACTGAGAAAACTAAAGTGGAAGACGACAATCACCGAGAAAACCTGGACCGTAAAACCTCATATTGTGCGTATGGTCGTTCTCGGTTTTAGGTTTCTCGGTATTGACATGGAACCTTATGTATACGTGTATTCAAAATCTGTCATGCAAGGGCAAGTTGCTATCCTTCGTACCTGTCCCCATAAGGCGAATTTTTTTAAATTTGAACTTAAGAAATTTATTCAACGGCGAAATTTCTTTCCCTCACTTTCTCTTTATGTACGGAACATTAGGAAACGCTCTGTATATTTCTAATATGTATGTAACATATGTAACATTGTGTTAGAAATGTAGGAGTCTAAAAAGAAGTGAAAATGCATGAGACACAAAACTAACGTTAGTAAATGGGGGTGAGCTTAGCTGCTAAGTCTCAGAGAATTGCGTGTTACGAGAATCTTGAAAGGATTATTTACCTAACTTTCTCCTGACGGTGAAAGTTGTGCGTTGAAATGGAGAAAGGAGTGAGCGGGGGAGAAATGATGCTTTCATCTCTCCTCATTTACAGGTCAGTGCTTTGGCGCATTAACATAATTAATTCTTCCATTTTCTCTCTCATTTAACGCCTCATATTGCGTTTGAGGGCAATTCTTTTTCAAAAACTTGCACCTCCGTGCATTTTGACTTGCGACTTACAAAGAAATAGAACTGAAACTGAAACTTTCTGCTAAATGAGCTATGTTTGAAGGCTTGAAACTATTGAGCGAATGACAAGTAAGAATTTAAAGAAAAACTAGAGGGAATCATTTAGAGATAAAACTTCAAAGCATTTAATTCTTTACATATTTAGTTTTGTAGTTGAGAAAAGAAAAGTAGTAACAAAGGAAGGTAAGCGAGAAAATAAAGAAGCCTGACAAAGAGAAACGCCTTATGATTGGTCCAAAATCCCCCATTTGATCTTTGTAGCTTCCCGGTTGTAAGAGCCGGTGAAAGTCATTTAAAGTTAAGGTGATTGTGGGAGTTAATTAGGAGATCCTGATTTTTGGTTGAGATGAATGAAGGCAGTTAGGCGGGAAGGGATGAAGGTGAAATAGAGAAAGTCCAACTGCTTTCTCCATTTCTCCCAAGCTTCAAATTGGATGGCACTTGGGCTCTCATCGCATTACTCAAGGGGCCCTTCACTCCACTTTCTTCCTCTATCCAACTAGTCTGATTTTTAATTTTTCCAAATTGGGTACTAAATTCAAAAATCTGGAACACGGAACCCCTCCCCTCATAAATTGCTGGAGTGCTGGAATCCTGGAGAAAAGGGCTTAGGTCGGGGCGATTGTGCTTTTTCAAAACGGAAGGAGGCAGTTATCTTCTCCAGGCCTCATTTTTAATTGTTTTTATTTATAAAGTTTTAGGCTGGAGTTTCAATTTAGGTTTTCTTGGCTAGATTTCCTGGAATATTTTTTTGTTGTCATCTGAACCATAAAAACGCTTCTCCAGTATACCACAAAATATACTTCTCCAGCATTTTCAGGAATCCATCAAGTTCTCTCTAATGGATCATCCATAAATGAAGACCTCTCTCGATTTTGGAACACGTTTTGAAAACCACTCTTCAAATGTTCACATGAAAAATTAGTTCGCTTTCTCCCGTCAAACTCACTCTTCCCACATGATTAATGTATGACACTCGATTGGCTTACATTTTTTAGAACAAGTGGGGGAAATTAAAAATAGAAAAACGTGCGTCCGAAGTAGTTTTTCATGTACCGCGCCTTTCCAAATCAAATTCATAAACAAGTGCTGATAAAGGTCCTCTGTTTATTTTTCACTACTCTTCTTGCTAGAGGGTTAAATTTTCAAGAGTTTAAACTTTCACTCACTTTGAAGCTCATGTAACATTACCCTCCTGCACATTTTCAGAATTTTAGAATGCACGGTATATTATTTGTGAAAGTCGGGTTGACACACGAGTGGCTTAATTGGTGGCGTTACTAATTACAAATAGGAAATTGAACGATTTCTGAAGCGCTTCTGAATGTGGAACAAATGCAGCTCCGTTTTAGAAGTGATGAGATGAATGTAGGAAGTGGTTCGAAGTCACTTCATAAATCAAAGTGGAAAGGGGACGAAGCAGCGATTCAAAATTATTCCAGGAGGGTCGATCGCTGAAAAAACGCTGCAGAATCTCTTCAAAACTTTCTAAAACATCAATTTGGAGTACGTTTACACTCTTGGTCTCTATGAACAGGTCCGGGGGAGTGAAATCCCTTGAATTATGACTTGATCCCTTTTGTAAATGCTGAGGGCTCGTTTTTCTGTGTGTCAGAAGCATTTGTAAATTTTGTGTCCGCTGGATACCGAGATAAGGAATGTCTACATGTCAAAGGTCAAGTATAGGCAATCCCCCATGAATAATAGGTCATTTCCTTAATGCTGCAAGGATGCATTTTAAGCCATTCCACTAAAATTTTATTTCGTTTAATTTTATTACAAATATCCTGTTTTGTTTTAAATTTTGTCTAAATTTTTCGAATTTGAAAAAGCACACCTCTGCACATCTCTTTCGCTAAACATACAATTTTCTTTGCATAATTGTGCGCTCTGTTAATGCTTTCATAAAATCAGCGATGGCCAACACGAAGCCATGGAAGCGCTGCGAACGATGAAAAAACGTTATAAATTCTTGGCGGTTACGCAGCACAACTTTGTAATTGACAGTTGCGACGACGCCGTGGAGAATGACCATCATTCTACTTCCGTGCTTCCGTCTCGCTCTGGATACGAACTCAAAAATTCGTGCGCTTTCTCCAGAAACAATTTTGTGAGAGAAAGCGATCGACTGGGGGAAACGCAAAAAACAACCTTACTAAATGGAATTTTAAAATTCATTTTTTATAACAATCTTTTTAAAGTTTGCGAAGACCAAATGCTCGTATTTGCCTCCAGCAAATTTTTACCTTTCCTCATTGTGCACTTTTCTAAACTGGAGGTCAAGTTATTTTTATACTTTTTTAAATTCCAGATTCAAAAATAGTTATAAAATACTGTTTAAGAATCAGGGATGAAATAAGTTGACTATTAATGCTAGCATTTTAGAAATCTAGATTTTAGTATTGAGTTTAGAAATCCAACTCTCTTTTTTTAATTTAGAATTTTTAAAAAATGAATTTAGTACAGCGTCTGGGGAAATTATGACAATCTCTCGAAATTGCTTTGTCAAATACAAGCATGTCCTATCAAAAATAAATGTCATTTCTAAACAATATTTTACCCGCCTTCAGACAAATTTAACAGCCTAAACAACTCACTAATAAAAAAAAGTGTGTTGATTAACAAAAATCAATGTCATGTGATAATCCGAATTTTTTTTTAAATCGCTGAATTCACAGATTATTAGTACTAAGGCCTTCACGGAAATTTCCTGTCTCACTGAAGTGCCTCTAATGGTTTCTCAAATCAATATCAATCATTTCTAAATTACATCCAGAAAATTCCACAATTCAATTCTCCAGCACGATTTTCTCTAGCACAAAAAACAGGGTCCAGAAATATGTAAGTGAAATATATCTTTATGGTAATCGTTCCAAAGTGTGTGAATTTAAAATCCACGTTTTGTAAATCAGGTGGACCATAACGTGAGAGCCTGTACGTTACCGTAAAACGTCTAATAGCAACTCTGCATTCCACTATTAATCACTTTTACTACAAAAACATACAAAGAGTTTTGAAGCCTTGTATAAAACAAAGGTGAAAGTCTCAGACACTTAACACCGTTTTGGAAAAATGATTTAAATTTTAAATACAAATTTGGCCACCGCAGGACGTATATTGGAAATATGAAAAATATGTACTCTTCGGCAAATGTTTTTTTTTTTTTTTTTTAGATTTTTTCCATAGTTACATTCTACAGCGACTTTCTCTTTTTGCACTGAACATGAAAATTCCCTCTACAATTTCAGTACATTTATGCAAATATTTTCAACTGTTGTGTAAGGTGTAGAAAGTTCTTTCGTAGAAAATTATAATCAAGAAGCCACTGGATTTTTATTCAATCGCAAGCTAGTGTTTTTTATGACTATCTACAGTTGAAGATTTCCAATAAAATTTTAAGTTTTGTTCTGGAAATCAATTAAAAGTTCTTTAAAACGTTTTTGAAGCCCAAAATGTTCACAACAAAATGGCTGTGTATACTTTCAATTTCCAAAGCTCTTTCGTAGAAACTTTTAACAACTTATTAAGTAGCGTCAAGCTGCTTTATTTCAATAAGAAAAACCCGGTAGGTAGGTACAAAATGTTTGTTTCAATAAAATTCAAATACATTTTTCAAAAGTTTTTTTTTTTTTTTTTTTTTTTAAATTTTTTTGTTCAAACCTTAGGGTAGCCGATTATTGGGTGTTTTACGTTAAATTCTTTCTAAATCCCCCTGAAACGACCCCCGTTAAAAAGGGAAATTGAGCCAGTAGATTTAAATTTATGATTGAAGCTGTCATATGCGGGAAATAAGCATGTGCTTTCAATGGATTCCAATTTCAGAAGACTTTCACTTTCAAGGGCCTCCAAATGGCTTCATTTATTTGCGACTCAATAAGGCTATCCTTCAGAAAGGGGCCCTTTAAAGTGGAAATCTTAATTTTCTGTCAAATGATTTCTGCCACTTTCTCATGTCAAATTGTCGTCCATATTGACAGGGACGTGAATAATCAACGTCAGAGTCACTTTCACTTAATTGACAAACCTTGCATTCTCCAATCCGCTTTTCAATAAGCAATAAAAATATTTCCAATAAAGCATCATTCTAGTAACTAACATTCTACTAGTCGAGCATATGGGACATTTGGTGAAAGTTACTCCAGCGTCTTTCAGAGGGAGAGAAGTGAAAGTCGGTAGAAGACGTGAAGGGAAAGCAGTGTGATGTTGGGTGGTTAAAAGAAGGGTGCTTTCCAAAGTTCCTAGTCAGTTCAAGTTTTTACTCAGGCGAGGTCCGAGGTCTCAAAAATACGTTTATTGTCATCAAAAATGTGGAATTATTTTTTTTTTTAAATTGAATCATGTTTTGAAAAAAAAACCACTAAAACGTTTTTCAAAAGATTGCGTAACATATTTTAAAAAATTTCCTGACAGAGAAAAACCAGAGAAAGTGAGAAAGCTTTGAAAAGAGAAAGTTGATACAACAGGAATTCCAATAAAGGTGAGCAAAGCACAAATTTTGAGTTAAAATTTTCAAAATCAGAATCAAAAGATGAAAAACCATTCGGTATAATGAAAAGTAGACATTTTTTTAAAATTCTTTTTGTGTTAACCACTTGAGCCCTTTTGGGTCTTGACTTTCACTTGAATTACATGTAATAAATTCTTTACACAATTTACACCCCTGCGCCTGCACTTACCTGATAAAGAGTCGAATTCGAACAAATTCTTCTGAGGGCTCTTAAGGGTCCTATTGGCTTTCGCTACGAAACAAAAAAACACAATTGCTCTCATCGGAGCATCACTTCATCTTTTGAGGCAGCTGTATTTCTTCGGTTGATATTCTTTTGACGCTGGAGAAAGAAGCGCTGAAATTAAAACGCTGAGGAAAGCACTGAAAATTCCTTTCTCTATTTCTCTTTCCCTCTTGTTCAAAATAATTACCACTTTTCATCAATTAATCCATCTTCTTTCATTACAACCTCAATATAAATTATGCCTCTCTCACTCCTTCCTACACCTAGAATATTGGCAGTTACTCTGCTGACGTCGTTAAATTTCATTGGCTCCGCCCCCCCGCAAGACCTGGCAATCATGGTTCGATGGAAAGCGGAAATGCAGCTTGCCTATTCGTTCCTTTTTAGGCTAATTTTAGAACACGCTTTGTTCAGAACATGATTTTTGTTGTTCTGAACATTTTTTTAATTCTTGAATGCATATCCTGGGCGATCAATAATATCACGTTCATTGTTCATACAAACTCAAGAACACTAATTTTACACCTCTATATGTCCCGTAGAAACAGGAATCCGAAACATGAAAACCAATTAGTAACCGATTTAGATATACGGAGCGTTTCATATGATTGTACATAAAAAGAAAGTCAGGTATATAACGCTCTAGAGTGCAAATGTGAATCAGAATTTTTAAAAAAATCACCAAACGGTACATGAACATATATACCCTGGAAAAAATTTTACATCATAATTTGCAGCATTTTTTTTTAGAACGGTGAACTAGAGTTTTATTTTTTGTGTACATGTCATAAAAATCCCTGTACATGTAAAAAAAATTTCAAGTAATATTTTAACTTAAATGTTTTTGTGATAATTAAAATAAAATAAGAGATGAAGAGCAAGAGGAAATTTCGAAACTGAGGTTCATGTTCAGGTAGTTGGTTAAGCGACTATTTTTTCATTCGGTGTTTTCAACTGACAAAAGCAATGAAAACACATTTTTAGCAGTATTTTAAATTACTGCAAGTATTGCAAGTAATTCAAAAGTACTGGATGTCAAGTGTAAATTTTTTTTTTAATATTTCAAAGTAAAAGTGAAAGTGATGAATTTGTGGAATTTTTCGAGTTATTTTTGGCACTGTCTCTAACTGAAAGAGATCATGGCTCTGATCTCTTGGTGAGGCAAAGGGAGTGTTGTGTCGGTTGGGACTGGAATGTCTGGAATGCGCCCTGGAATTTTAAAAACAAGTGGGAGTGGCCCTCAATTTTTGTTTTTTCCCACCGGGCCCCACCAAAAACCCACCCAAGCATCGCTTTGCATTCATTCCAGCTCATTCCAGGAAAATTCTTTCAAAGAGCTACCGAGTTAATTAGAATTTATTCCAAACACATCTTTTTCCAGCACCACAATTGAGCTGTAGGGAGTTTTCCAGCTGCCGTCTTCATTTCAGCGTCAAGCGATCCGAGCGGGAAGCAAAAACGATTCCAGGAAGCAAGCGATTTTCAAAAGTTCCCGCTGTCTTCTCAGTGACAAATGTTTCCTCTACTCGCATACTAACGACGCATTTACAAAGGGCCCACTCCCCTTAAGACAAAGCTCCCATATCCGGTTCTCCAGCAGAGGTTTCTCCATGGGAAATTCTCCAGAAGAAGTTCTCCAGCAGAATTCCAAAATTCTTAAAAGGAGGCTCTGGATTTTTCCTGGAGCTCATGTCATCAGGATTTAACGGATTTATGTGATATCCCTTCAAAACCCCCTCCTTCAGATCCAGCAGCGTTTTAGAAACTTTTGAATTAGCTTTTTGTTAAATCTGCCAGACGCTCCTCATTGCTGTTTTCTAAATTTTGAATTTTGAAAATTTTAAAACAGCATTTTTCTGTTTTTTTTTGTCATTTAATATTGTCGATTGTACGCTCATTATTTTCCCGGGCAAATCTCCCACCGGGAACCACCGAGTCATTAAATACTTTTTTCACGGCTCAAGGTAGGGTGAACAATTAAAGAAGTTGGACACAAAAGTTTGTCGTCAAGTTGAAGTGGAGCTGTGAATAGCGGATGAGCGGGAGTCTGTTTCTGAAGGTAGTGGTTGGAGACAACGGTTTTCCACGGTGCTTTGCCACGGTTTTCTTCAGAAGACAAAGGTGTGTAAAATGGAACAGGAAATGGAGGAAGTAGCACAGTCTTAAAATTAGACTTGTCTCACAGGAGGACAAGAAGGTGAAGCATTAGTGTAGTTCGTCATCCGAACAAAAAAAAATTCTAAAAAATCTGGGTTTCAGTTTGAACGAGTCTGTTTGAACAACAGTTGACGTTTGAGTTGAAAAGGTCGTGCTATCATTATTTTAGCTGGGAGAAAGAACCTGTGGTCACCTGCTAATTTCACAATTATTTCTCTTTATAAATTCCCTCAAGTCCGATTCTACGTGATCCAATTGTAAAATTTAAGAAACAAACTTTAAGCGCAAAAGTTGAATCTTAACAATTTAACTGGTGACTACACCGTAGGATTTCTGTAGGAGAAAATTACTTCATATTTGGAAAGAAAAAGTTATTAGGTAAGGTTTAGGTTCTAGGATTATTCTAGGAGAATTTTACTTCATTTCTGAAAAAGAAAGTTAGTATTATCGTAAAAGAAAGTTACTGTCTTTAGAAAAGAAACTTACGAGAACGAAACTTATTTTTCAACGAGAAAATAACAGCAAGTTTTGGAGGAGAAAGTAAAAAATTTTTGGAGAAAGTAACATTATTTTATGATTACAAAAGGTGTAGAGTGAAAGTGGAATCAAATTTTTGTCAAATTGTATAGGAGTTTCCTGGAGGAAACTTGGGCAGGAAGGGAAGCAGATGCTTTTCCAATTCGCCCCACTCTGTCCACTTTGTCAATATTTTCAAAGTAGAAAATAACGACCTTTGACACGGCGCGACGCTTATTGAGTTCAAATAGGAAAACACGATTTGAAACCGTGGTTTAAAAACACGGTTTTTGTACTTTCTCGAAAAGAGAAAGTCACCCCCCCTGGCAAACTAAATCAGTTTGTGATCATTTCCTGTCCCTGTTCTACATTGTTGTTTTCTCCTTAATTACAATAGGACTCGGCTCGTCAGAAGGTAAATTAAAAAATTTTGCTCTTTAGAAGCAATTTAAATCAGTTCAACCATCCTTTTTTTAATGCAAATGTAATCTTGTTGATCTTGGGTTCGCCATATATCAAATAAAATAATTCATTCATTCATTTTCTAATACAAATCACACGGTAGAGGTGAAATTTTTTTGGCATTATTGAGAGCATTTTGAACGTAAAAAATTTGCGACAGCGTCTATCAGAACTAACTCACTTTCTCCAGCATTCTTTTCCTGACAGCGATTTCAAGTTTCGTTATTCTTTTTCCAGTTATTTGAAAAACTCTGCAGTTTGACGTTGTCAGTTTGTCATTTGAATTTTCCCGCTGTTTTGTAAATGGTTTTGATAATCGTTGTGAAATTAGAGTGAAAAGCTGAAGAAAGGTGTTGGCGGAAATGGATTCCATTTCCATCAATTTTTTAATTTCCATTCTATCCTTCAAATATCGATTCAACATTCAAAATTACTAGGTTTACGTAACTTTTACCGTCTAATAACACAGGCTTAAATCAGCGTAGATCGCAGCAAAAATCCTTATCCAGCGAGTTCTGGCACCGATTTCAAAAGCTGATCGTTTCTATAGAGTTGGGAGAAGAGAAAGCAAAAAAGCTATTGTGAATTTAAGTGCTTCAATATTTTATAGCGTCATTAATTGTGGTAGAATAATGCGGAAAGTAGGCATAAAAGGCACCGTTTTGTGCCGTTTCATTTCCAGATGCATTCCAACAGGTTTCTGTGTGAAGAGGCCCTTGAAGTGCCTTTGATTTATCCACTTATAGTCTCCAGGGGCCTCCGAAGAAAGTAAACTTTCTTTTTGTATGTTGTTCCTTCGCAAACAAATCCGCATCATACACACAAAATACTTCCAAAAAACATTTCTTGAAGAGCGACTCCATTCAGATGCAAAATGATAGTTGTGTAGAGAAAAAAAAAAGAGAAAGTGAAAAAACCGAGGGGATTGCGAGGAGAAGCTCCTAAAATTTTACGAGTTTATTGTACTTTCTTTCTAAAGCAATCTGATTTTGCACTTTCTCTCACTTTCCATTTTGGAATTCAATCGTAGAATGGAATGGCCAATTTTCTCTTTTTAATCTGACTTGACGATTAAAAAAGAATTTGATTCTGGAGCAAGTCAATTTACAGCTTCCAGATGGAGCAGTTATGTTTTTGTTAAGAATCAAAACTCAACTGGAGAATTCTCGACCAATCAGAGCCCTTCTTTTGTCCAGGTTGACGACGGAGGACCATGGTGAATGAAGCGGTGTCCGGAGGGAGTGAGTGGCTGAGTTGTGACCATGGCAACAAGCACTTTGTCGCACGCTACAGCGACGCATGTCGCCTTGGGCTCCACGGCTCTCGGCGACGGTGCCTCTTCCTCGGCCTCCTGGCCATTCTCTTCTGTATTGTCATCCTCAATTTGGCCCTGACGCTCTGGATCATCATGGTCATGGAGTTCTCTTCCGTAAGATTTTTTTTATAATATACAGAGACTTTCAGAAGACGCGCGGTGGTGAGATTTGTGAAACAAATAGTCACAACGCCATTGAAACTAAAGACTCACTGAAGCTCCTTTAGCTCAATAAGTTCTTAGTTTTTGCTCATCTCACCTTAACTTTGAAAGGTTCTGTATAAATTTAAAGCAGGAAGTGGAATAGTGTCTAGTTCCACGGGATTTTTTTCTTTTTCTGAGACATATGAAAACAGTTTGTACAGAGACTTTCAGAAAGGTTTCTAATAGTAAAGACAATACAACGCCACTGAAACTAAAAATTTGACGAACCTACGTCGCTCAAACTGAAAGTAGTTACCATTGTTGTTCGTGATGCGGTTTGTGACTTTTACACATTAATTTTGAAAGGCTCTGTACATGATGCTTCAGAAATTTAAATGGGTGTGGCTCTTTTGATTCAGTTTCTTTAGTTGGTGGTGGAAGATGCATTCAAATCCCTCAAGAGTAAATGAGATGCCATGGGGAGCGTAAATTCGAAATTTCTTTTCACGCTTTTACTTGCCTAATCAGTTTTTAGTAAATAACTTTCGTTTTCAAAATACGCTTTCACATGCGCTGTCAAAGCGGAGAACTGAAAAAAACTTGTTCTAAAAAGTGTTCTAGAATAATTTCGGAATTGACTGATCTGAAAATAATATTAAGGTTGTTACTATTTTGAAATGCGGATGTTTTTTTCAAACGAAAACAAAATAGGGAAGCGTGAAAGCGATTTGTGTAAAAATGTCGTTTCTTTGCTAATCCAATTCCATTCGACGGAAGCAGATTTTCATTCACATTTCCTTCCTTAACAACTATTCAGATTCAGCGCCAAAATTCAAAATCAAATTCAAACGATTTTTTTTTTCAAATAGTTTTCCTTTTAATCCATTTGAAACAAAACTTGACATACCTACTTTCAAAATAGTTAATTTAGATTTTCTTTATCTATGAAAGCAAAATATGCGTCGCTCCAAATCGACGCTACTTTTAAAACTGGACGCAGCACAAGTTTATTTTGGAAAATTGACGCAACATAATAATGCGCTACTTTTGAAATTTGATACAGCATAACTTTCTCTAGCAGAATGGCCTTGGCCCACTTAAAATTCTTCCTGGAGGACTGCAGCTGCGCGGCGAAGCGATGATGCATGACAACCTCATTGCGTCAAAAATCCGCTCGAGGAAAGGTCAAGCGATTGTGCTGGAGGGAAGTCGCAACATTAGCCTCAACGCACGCTCATCCAGCGGTAGACTCGTCAGTCAATTAAAGTTAGGTAAGGGGTCGCTTAATATTAAAAATTTTTAATTAAAAATTGACATTTTGTAATCTTAAAATTGTCATCTTTTAATTTTAAATTTGTCATTTTTTTACTTTTATAAACTTTTCAAAATGTTTTTTTAAACGATTCAGGTGACAATGCTCTGGAAATCTTGGGTTCATCGCTGAAAGTGAGTGACAGTTACGGTCGTACACTGCTGGCGGTGGACAAGAAGGAGCTTCTCATTGGATCAGAGACTCTGGTCGTATCAGGTGAGTTAATTAGGCTAATTGGTAATTGATCATAATTAAGTTAGTTGATCAACTGATTAATTAACCAATTAAATAACAAATGAAGAAATGATTCAGCGCTATTAACTTCAATTTACCAATAAAATGACTTTTAAAATTGAATATTCCCGATCAATAGGCGAAGGGGGTGCAACTTTCACAGGGTCCTTGCAAACACCCAAAGTGAAAGCAGACTCGGGACATGAGCTCAGGTTGGTGAAAGTCAGTTTCACTTGGAGAAAGCAA
>JAQFYP010000578.1:0-21636 GCA_034694865.1 Bilobella braunerae | reverse complement strand
GTGTATGCCTAGTTCACGGAGATACGGGCATACACAAGGTCAGAGGCAAGGCAATTCCTTTAAGGGGAAAACCAACAAAAAAAACTTTTTTTGTGACTGATCGGGGGATTTGAACCCCCGTTCTCAAGATGGCTAGTGGAGAGAGATTGAAGCTCCAACCACTGGGCCACCACCGCCAACTAAAGCAACGTGAAGAAGTAATATAGACACCAAAGATATCGTCAATTATTTTTTCGATATATTTTTGAAATATCTTTTGATAGAAACGGTAGAAACGCTTTTGCAAATATATATGCCAGACATCAAAGAAGGTTAGAAAAAATTTGCACAATGTACAAAGACTTTCACAAAAAAATTAATGTGTACCATGTTCCTTTTTTCTCACACTGGAACGCGTTTTCTCACAAATTGTTTATTTTACTTATGTTTACTTGTCTTGGAGTAATACGTGGCAACAAAAAATATCCTAACTGCCATATTTATCAGTCACAAGAGTAGTAAATTTAAAAATTCACGAGAAAGTCAAATTCCGTTTATTAGTACAAAATTTGTTCGGACGTTTAAGTACTGGCTAAATGGAAATTTTTTAAATTTTTGCAAATTAGTTTTGCTGGAAGCGAAAATACCACGTCAATTTCTAGAAACTTAAATGTATTGAATTTGAATAAAAAAATAAATCTATTATTTGTCGGAAATACGTAAACTACGCCAAGAAAAACCATGTTACTCGAACTCGAAATTTAGGCGACAAAATATTATATATATTTAGTACTTAAAATGTATTTAAGTACATAAAGGATTCCACAAAATCGATTAATATTTTGACCACCCTTGTAAAAGATACTGGCAGAGAGGAGCAATGTTGCTCTTCTACTTGCTTGATTTGATGAATTGCAATTTTTGCAACAATACTTTTGACATTTCTGTCCCGTTCGGCTGAAGATGGGGCACCTGAAAGGCGAATGTCTCCTTAAGTCTTGGAAATTTTCAATTTAACTTTTTTCGTTTACGTAGCAAGAGTTTTGTAAAATTGAAAGTCCGGAGAAATTCGTCGGACGTCGACGTTAAGCATCTTTGTATTCTTTGCATCCCTTCGGGCTCATTAAAATTTAATTAAACAATTGATTGTACAATAATAACGTATAAAATAGAAAATAAACACAGCAATAATAATTTATTCGCGTAAAAAGAGTTCTGTAAAAAAAGAATTAAATTGACGTAGTATTTTTGCTTCCAAAAAAATACATTTCCAATAATATAGGCATTTCCTTGCAGCCAGTTTTTAAATAACTTTCCTGCAGCGGTCGACTTTTCTTAAAACCATTTACACGAACTTGAAAAAACACATTATATTTTTTAAGTCTTCTTATGTCTTTATTTCCGTTCATCGATGATAACTACATATCTCCCTTGTGCACAATTTTCTCTTCGTTGCATTGGGAAATTTCAAGATACTTTTCTGTAAATTTAGGAGTCCATCGCGGACGGACTTGGATCTGTACCTTGTATTCCTCATCAACTAACGTGTTTAAAGTTGAAGGAATAGTATCAACACTTTCAAACTGCACTAATTTTCCCTTATGTGTACAACTCGAGATGAGTACTTCCAAAGTTTTATTTCTATGGAAACAAAGAACATTAAAAAAACTTGTTATCGTTAATTATTGTAATTGTTTTATGTTCTTTACGTTTTTTCATAGTCATGGATTGCCTTGAATGTCACCTTCCCCTCGGATGAATTTTATGAGGACCTAGCATAATCAAATTGTAAAAGTCACTTTAAAATCTTATTTTCAACTGCCCAATACCTGTACAGCTGTCGAGTCTTGTAGTAAAACCAAAGAAAGTGGAAGGAGACACAATTTCATGTTGTGAAGCTTCTTCGGGTGGATTGGATTTTCTAAAAATCAAACTCTCTGAATAAGGCAGTGCGCTTGACAATTTATACAAAAATTGGCTGATGTCATTTACATTAGTAAATTATCACAAAATAATTAGTGTCGATTAGCTTTCCAAAACCCTCTAATTGACCAATTGCGACCTTGTGCAACACGAGTTTGCTTTTTTAATTCCCAAATCAAGGTACTTTGTCCAATTAGAAAGTAGCTTACCGCGTTTTTCTTCCCTTAAGGGTACCTTGACGTGGGACCTTACAAAGCCCCCTAGAGTTTACGCATTATACTAATGTAAGTACTACTCCAGTTTGCTCGGAAAATCAAATAGCCGAGCCTGAATTTGCAAACACATTTATGATTTAGCACAGGAAGTAGTTTTGGACTCTTAATGGTAGCCAAGGGCCCGCCACAAAAAGTTGCAATACTGGCTGTATATGTTTTAGAACAACTCAGTAGCCCATTAGAAAGCGGCTGATACACTTTGCATTAACTTTTGGTGAGGGTCCTTGGGTACATACAGACAGCCCCAGACATATAAGTAACAATCTCTGATTTAATTTTAGGTGCAATTTTGTTTGGGTCAATTTTTTCAGTTTTGCAAATCGTTCGTTTTCCTTTGCGATTTCAGAAAAATCTTCCCATAATGTCATTTGCTGGAAATAAACACTTCAACTTCGGCATGTACAACCGATTTCGGAGACTTGTAGAGAATGGAGTCTGCAGTCTGTGGATGAAGTACGCGGTGGAAGAAAGGCGCGTCGTAACAAAAAGAACAAATACAGATATTTCTTGGCATCACAAACTACCTAAGAGGTTGACGTTAGGATTGCATATTGCAACATTTTTGGTTATCTTTGTTGGTGGTCTGTTACTATCGCTAACGCTTTTTGTAGTAGAATTAAATTTTGGAGCATTCATCCGTTCATCCATTACATCATATCTAAATTTATCGCTTAAGATTTCAAAGTGGAAGCATTTAGTTTTTAAAAAGGACCAAATACAAGAACACAAGTGAAAGAATCATAAAATTGACATCTACTGGATCTACGGATCCGGCAACGTCTCTGATTTGGAGCGAAACCGTCGCCTGACTCCAAAAGCAAGCAGTGACTTTAAAGAATTCTACCACTTGTTGCTCCGGCAATCCACTGATGTGGAGCCGGGTCCAAATTCAACATAAAATTAATTTAAAACACACCTTAGCGTTAATTCACACACAAATTTGCACACTTTACAATTTGTGTAATAACTATTTTAAAAACAGATTATATGAATCAATAGTTCTATGAAGCCGCTTGCTTTATCGGGAGTTGAGCACAGGCAAATAACGTGTACATTTATTGAGCTCCCATACTATGGAGTGCAAACTATTGCAAACAATTGCGTACGTAATAAACTCATATAGAAAATAAATTTCGTCGTTAATCTGTAAATATCGGTAATAAATCATAGCTATTATACGATCTTCTTTAATTAATTAATCGATTGCTAAATGAACTCGCCATAAAAATTTGCGCTAAATTAGGTCTTATTTTAAAGTTTATAGTAATGATAATTTTTGATGTTGTTTCGTTGTATTGTTGTAATGTGGTTTCGGCGGCTTCCACCAAAAACTGTTTTTTATGTCCAGTGGAATTCGCCTTACTCTGTTACGCCTAGCTCATCGAGTACGTTGAATTGAATTAATGCTGTTTAGGTTTGAAAGTGACGAAATCGAAGCTGTTGGGTTCAATGGCAGTGAAAGTGGCGTCATGTGTACTTCAAATTTCAGTTTTACCCGCTTCTAGAGCATGCACCAAAATGTAAATAATTAGGACTAATTAGGAATTAATAAAATTAATTTTTCAAGTTGAAGACTGGAATTTGGAGTTGAACAACACATTTTAGAACACACTATCGGGTAATCTACGAGAAAAACCCTGCACTGAATGAGTACCAGATTTCTGCCCTGAGATCAATTTTTCAAAAATTCAATCAAATAATTCTGTTTTTAAAAACTAATTGAAATTTTTCCCGGGAAAGAAGAAGAGTCACTTTTTAGCTGGATGAATTCCAAATATTGCACAAGATGCTAACTCCAACACACCAAAAATACCACGAATTCTAAATACAAATGACTTCAATAATGTACAAAGTGTTTACTTTAAGTTGAACCTATTCTACTCAATATTTAAACTAATGTAGTATCGGATAAACCGCTTATTTGTAATTTGTCAACGTTTCTTTTTGGAATGCTGTTCAAGTTAGGTTTTGATTTATAAAAATTCTGACGACCGGGTATGAGTTCAACTAATTTACTGTCATCTTTTGAATTACTTTACCGATTTATTATTTGAAAAACACGGAAAGTAAATATTAAGAACAATAATGCTGAGTAATATTAACCTTTGTTTAAAAAAAGTGCCTTAAATTATTGAAATTTTAAATTTTCTAAATGTTGTTTTCGTAATTTACAAGTTGTAAGTCCGGGTCACGGGGTTCGCTTTCTTGCAGTGGTCCTACTCGACGAGAGAAATATTTAAAATTAGACATTCACTCTCGGCATGAGTAAGTTACAAAGGTCAGTTCATACACAGTCGTAATTTTTCATAAAATTTTGAAATAAGTCGATAACAAAATTGTGCACTGTTGCCATCTTTACTATAAAATAGTTCGTCCGTCTGTTTGAAATCGATACCTGTAAAAACCGCAGGAGCTACAGGTGCCATATTTTACATATATATTGGGTATACATCTACGGTGGTTTATGGCCAAGTTCCAGTCAAATTTATTTTAGTTTTTTTAGGGTCAATGGTCAAAATTCAAAATGCCCAATATTTGATGTGTGTTGTAGAATCCTGCAAAAACCGCTGGGGCTACAGGCGCATAATTGTATATATTAATGTGCTTTTTTTGACGCTATTTGACATCAGCCTATGTTGATCAGCATATGTTGAGCCTGGTCAACATATGCTCAACATATGATTCTGTGTGCGAGTGAGTGGGGGAGGGTGGTCTGGCTTGTGCGTTGACTAGGAAGTTGCGAGGACTGAAACTAATGGAGTTTCTGCTAGGCAATGAACATGGGGGTGACCACCGAGGAGCCTCTTGCTTAGGCAGAGGCCGAGCACCGCCCTACGCATACAACCCATGTTCAGCCTCCACGACCACAACTGTCGAGGCTTCCACTCACCACTACCACACCACTCACTTTTTTGTGCGGCTGCCGAGATTCGATCTCGGCACCAACCCAAGCTAGGACAAGGGTCCTAGCCCCGCGGACTACGCGTCTTGGGCCATTAATGTGCTTTATAAAGGGGGTAATTGATTGGAATACTCGAGTTAAAATTTACTTCCGGTTTTATTAGGGTCAAAAATCAAATTTCAAAACACCCTAAACTTAATGTGTTTTATCCAATATTGCAAATACCGCTGGGGCTAGGTGCGCCATATTTTGTAGATAAGTAAGATTTGATAAGTAAGATTTGACAATTAAGTAGTTTAAAGCCAAACATTGGGCAAAATTTACTTTCGGTTTTTCTAGGGTCAAAGGTCAAATGCCAAAATACCCTAAATTAAACGAGTTTTGTTCAATTTCGCAAAATCCGCTAGGGCGTAAAATTGTGTAGATAAATTAGATTTTTGACTGGAGTAGTTCAAAGCAAACCTCCGGATAAAATTTACTTCCGGTTTGTCTTGGGTCCAAGGTCAAATATCAAAATATTTTAATTTTACAGGTATTCAATCCTGTAGAGAACGCTGGAGCTGCAAGCGCCCTATTTTGCAATGAGGTCAGTATGTAGTGTGGTCAAACTCTGGTAGGTACTTCCGGTTTTGCCAGTTTCAACAATTAAATGTGACTAAGTTTAATTTCAATTACTTTCTGCGCATAATATTCGTACCGTATTTTCGAAGTTAGGAATTGGATAGCTTGTGTAAATTAGGTAAAACTTCAATTAGAAACTAAGTTTCGATTTTATTAAGCAAATTTTTTGTAATGCTAATTGTCATAGATAGCTACAGATTGTGGATTTTTTTGTTTATTGGGACGGAGGGAATATTGTTACTGTGAGAAGATGCTGGCAAACGAATGCCGCAAAGCGGCACGGTGCAGCTAGTGTTAGATAAAAAACAACCGTTTGATTTTTTCATGTTCTAAATCGTTAGGTAATTAGCTTACCATGAAAAAAAGTTTAAAAATTCCGATTCTTTATAAAAAAAAATTGACCTTCCTAAATCTAAATGATTAAATAAACGCAGATTTGTTCAGTGATGCATTTTCTTAGCAATGGAATTGTCTTTTTTAGAATTTTAGCACCATCTTGGCGTATATGATTCTCATATTACAACTTCACGGATCTGAAAAATGAACCTTGTCTTTATTTTTCTGATTGCGAGTAAACTGTAAAAGCTAAAAGTTTATGTTTTAACACCTAAAAAATAAAGTCACTTTTCTTAATAAGAGCTAGTTGTGAAGGTGATGTCCATTTCGTAAGCCAAACATGCCGGTTCTACTTTAACTTCTGGGTTTCCTGTTCGAGGAAAGGCGTTTTCGGCTTGTCCTAAATACATTTCCTATTCATTTAACAGTATTTTGCTTTTACTTAGAATGCAGTTTTCTAAGCTAATTGTTTACGCAAACGTATTCTTAAGCTTAAGATTACTGTTACAGCGATCAACAAACTTCTCCTCGAGGGAGAAATTGGATGTATGTAAAACCATATAAGGCCACCTAAATATTATTGCTTTATTAAATATTCAAGTCGGAAAAACACTGTATTTGCCACTGTTCATATTGATGAACGTTTATTATTTTGTTGTGTAAAAGGTTGAATGAGCTTATACAGACAGAACGTCTACATAAATTGGATGGAAATACTACGGATATGCCCTTGATCTCTGGAAATGTTAAGGTGAAGGGGAGAGTCTGTGTGCAACAGTTAGTTTTTAAAATATGGAATATACAAGAGGTTTCTTTTACATTTAGGTCTGGAGATTTTGGCTGTTTTATTAAAAGTGAAGTTAGGTTTGCTTGAAGTGTTAGGAAGTATTTGGAGAAAGACATATTGCTCGAGATATGCTTCGCATTCGGGGAGGCCTTAATCCCGGCGCTTTTCTACTGCATCATAGAGGGGAAGCACTGTTTCTGTTTTTTTTAAACTCTCTCTGGAAGGGTGACTTTTTTCCGTTCGGAATAAAAAATGCAAGGCACGTCCAGTAGTATGAAGATAGGAAAATATGATTTCTGCTCAGTCCTACTCCATCTTTCACTTCCGTCCGCCTGAGATGTAAAACTACAAATGGAGACCTCCACTTTCTCTGAATAGAAAACTCAAAATTTCCTAAAACACACAAAGTTTCATCTCGTGGCAACTCTTTTCTAAATACTAATTTTCAACAAATAGGAGTTAACAGGGACAGTCGTTTCAAACAATATGTAAATTTTGAAATACAAAAGTCTTTTCTAAAACAAATTTTGTGCCTAATAGTATTCTCCGATTTTTTTTAACTTTGTCGTAGTTTTATATTAAAAATAATCTTATACTTCGAACTGTGATATGTGTGACAAAATGGACAGTTTTAAGCATAACAATTGTTTAAAAATCGAGAGACCTTCTAGGTAATAATTAGAGACGTCCACTGTCTACCATTCCAAAAATCCTCCCAAATTTTAATTAAACTTACTTAAATTTAAAAAAAACTATTTTTTGTTTACTATTCACTAACAAAAAATCATGCTGTTTAGATTTAATTAAAGAGTCTCATAACAATTTACTTTGACTCTAACTTGGTGTCATTCGGTCACAAACTCGTCAATGATACTTAACTAATGTAGCTATTACGCGACTTAGCAATAAACTAAAAAATTAATAAGATAAGTAGATAATTACAATTTGTTGACCAGCATTCCTAGTTGTATTGGATACCAAACATTTCCTCTGGAATCATTTCATTTAATTGAACATGCCTTAAATTACTTAAAGCAGTTTCCGGAAAAGGGAATTGTTTTTCACAAATTTTAAGTTATTTAAAAGAAATTCTCTTTGTTTCTAGTATTGATGATAAAGGGTAAGTTTTAGAAGCAAAGATAAATGCCCTTTGTTCTTTGAAAGTGATGGAAAGGATGTGATGGCGTGGAAAGGCAGAACTCTTTCGAAGGGTTCTGCAGGGGGCCCTCACTAAGGGCCCTCCCTCTAAGCATTCGAAAACACTCTTCCTATTACTTTTCAGTTAAGCAGTATTGGGTAATCAGGTACGCAGTGGGTGTCAACCCAGTCAGAGTCCAATGTAGGTATTAAGGACACCACACAATCAATCTTCAAACGAACAGTTTCTTTGATTGCAGCGGTTCTCCTCGTGTACATAGTTAACTCTCAGCTCATAAAAACACTAAGCAAACTTGATTTTTATTAGTTTTTATTATTTTGATTTGATATTACAATAAATGAATATTATTTTTCGTTTTGGTTTCTGCGGAAAGCTATTATAAGATTAACTCTTACTACAATGAACAGAGATTAAAAATGGTGGTAATTAGTAATAGTTTGATACTAAGCAGCGATTTTCATGCGTAGTATAAATTTGAATACGAGTTAACCTGAATTTGTCTTTAAAATTAATACCTTTGGAAAGTGATTTGTAAATGTAAATACAAATGACTGGTTATAAGCATTAAAATTAAAGATGCACATAATTGCTTTAGGACCCGACCGTTTTGTTTTTCGTTTTTAACCTATGTTTCTGCGCGTGTGTCTGAGGTGGAGCAAATTCAATTCAATTAGTGGTTCAATTAGTTTAGTGGAGGGAAGTTTAAGTGGTTAATTTAAACTGGTTGGGTGGGTCAAGTTCTCTTGAGAAGACAAACTTTTTTCTATAACTGTCAACTCAAAGAGGTTGTAGAATTCTTCCTGAATTTATTGTAATTGCCATTGAATGAGACGACGGGGTTGTAACTTAAATTGCTTCTGTAGCCGAAATGCCGAGATAGAATGTTGATGAAGTTGATGAAGTCTGAAGACTTGTTTTGTCTCTCGAGGCAGAGTGCGTATCCCCTCAAACGTCCCCCAAATATCAACTGTAGAGGAATTCCATTTTGATTCACTTCATTTTAGCTGGAGTGATAAGGCGATTCTTCGCTTATCCTTTAAGGCAAGGAAGCAAAGTCAATTGGAATTCGGATCTCGATTTCAAGTGGAAAAAATTTTTTCTTTCCCAGCCTCCATTCTGCAAGAGGCTAAATTTCCAAGCTTCTCAAGAATTTATAGCTAGAAGAAAAAAAACAGAGGTAGTAGTTATTCTGAGGTAAAAATACACGGTAAGTCCCAAGTAACCACTTCACTCTTTCTTGAAATTTTATTCTCAACTCTAGGGCTCCAGTTTTTTTTTCATTTATTTTTGTTTCCAACATATAATGCTCTGGAAGAGAAATTGAATTCAGGTCCCATTTGAACCTGCTTCTATTATTCAATTAAAGATTTAGCGCCACTAGTTCTCGACTGTTCTAGCTTCAAAGGGCGGTAAATAAAGTCATTTTGAGCTGGGGAAATGACTTAAACATTTTCAATCGAACTCTTGCTGGATGAACTAACTGCCTCAAACCTAGGTCCCAGGATAAGTGAAATGTGAAAAAATACAATTTTAGGAGTGGATTTTTGTTCAACTGAACAGCCCCACTTTCGATTTTTTGTATAGTTTCTTGCAAGCGGCAGCTGCAATATTGTCTCGGAGAAATCCAAGTCCAATTAAATTAAAGTTTGATTTAATTCAATCAATTTTTTTAAATATGAAACACAAATGTTTCTAAGACTAATATTCAATATTTTACAATATTATCCCTGGGCTCGCTCCCTCCCATGTATTAATACTCCCGTTACTCCCAATAAGTATGGATAGCAGTCTTCCACTCAAGTCTGGTCCAGAAATGCAATGCCAAAAATTTAGAAAGTAAACGGTAGAATTGTAAGCAGATGTTTTAAGACACGTCGGAATGATTTTTGAGAGAATGACGCTTGAAGGGAGTATTATATAGTAATGATGCTGTTGATAATAATTGAGAGGGGCATTTAAAAGGGTTGGATGAGACTCTTGATGACAAGGTCGAATGTGAACGGTACCTCAGGTTTCGTTTCGTTCAGAGGTCAGAGTGTCCCCTAGAACGGACAATTAGCCTCCAAAGATCCCTGATGTGTCTATTTCTTTCAATCATCTTTACGCTTTGATTAAAAGGGAATTAACTATTTGGACCGTTTTCGCGGCGGTGAATGGGTTGCTATTTATTCAGGGCCCCTTTCCTCTTCGGTGGGACGGAAGGGTGTTAGTTTGATAGGTATTTGTTAGTGACGGACCTTGAAGTCATTAGACTGATGTTGATAGGCTAGGAGCGCCTTTGCAGCGTCTCCTATCTTATCCAAAGAGGAAATTGCATCCTCACCCTCCTAAGTTCCAAAATATTTGGAGGAAACTCGCGCTCCGGCAGCATGATCCATGCTTGATAAAAACCAATTCTTTTGAGAGCTCCGACGCAATCGCTGGAAACGCTTGGGGTGAATTTTATGTATTCTGAATCAGTAGACTCTTACATTTAAGTTAGTCAATCAGAACTAGCTGCAAATCGGGAAATATATAAATTTTGAGTTTTGTATTCTTCTTTTGCAACAGTGCTCGTTCCATTTCATGCATTATTTACGCTTCAAGATCCTAATGCAACCAAGATACTGAAATGTAGAACCGGGAAGGAGATCTGGGAACCGGAAGTGCTGTATGACTTTCAACTCAACTATCAATAGTTCCTCACTCACAAATTTTTTTACTCGGAGTACTACAATGAATAGGGTTCTTTTAATCAATCCTATTTGGAGCAACTGAAACTGAGTAAATTGAAAAAATCGTTAAGGAATTAAGTAAACTAGAAGGGTAAATCATAGCACTTAAATTTCCCGAGGACGAAACGTCCATTAGGCCTAAACCCTGGTATTATTCAAACGACCCCTACTGCTGAATGAATGAAACGAATGAATTTCATTATTACAAATTGTCATCTTTTGAGAGGCATTACTGTTCCACCTTGTTAAAGCGAGTCCTTAGTGTCCCCTCTCGACATTAAGACAAGGATTTTTGGACATGAGTTATGTTTATGCGATGGACAAAACAGTATAATCGGAGATGGTTGACTGAAATATTAAGTCTATTAAGATAGGAAGCAAGGGCAAGTGACATTTAGCTCACACTCCTTTTCCTGGGTGTCAATTCAAATAGGGTAGAGTCAGAAGTGACACATATGTTGCCATAAGCTTCTGGATATAGGCCTCTGTAAGTTGTTTTATTATTTGTGGTTGTGAGGTGTAAGCGGCAGTAGCCTCTGAAATGGGCCCACCCAACTGCATGTAACAGTTTAAGAATTTACCCTGAATAAATAATTCCCAAGCAGTGTTACATGCTACAAGTTACATAAACTTCTTTCCAGCATATCGCAAGCATTTAAATATAAACATAACAGGGAATCTTCCTGATTTGATCAATTTTGAAGATAAGTCGTCTTAGCCAACGCAGATCACCACCCTTCATCCCTATTGGGTTCTCAGTCAACAAGTCAAGTCAACAAAAAGCATCTTTCTGTTGGGAAGGATTTATCGTTGAGCTCCTATTATCTAAACATTACTTATATTTTTTTATTATTCTTTTAGTTGGTTGTTGATACTTGGTATTAGAGCATTATTTTGAAATTGAAATACTAAATGACATAACAATACTTGCCATATGTTTCCATGTTAACTCAAGGATTTGCGAACGCTGATGCTTGTTGAAGCCGCAAGAGTTGAATTTGATTGACTATTTTTTAAAGATTCAGGGCTGTAATCACTAATTTTTCCTTCACTTCACTCAACTCACTTCATACACGAGGATTGTTAGTTCTTCTGTCACAAAAAGTCATTTCGCAAGATTGACAGTTGACTTTTCTGCGGACGACTCTTGCCTAGGGCCTGCATTACCGGAAATGATCCCCGGTAATTACCGAAAAGAATACGTAAAAAATCTCCACTGTTACCGGTAATGTACCCGAAACTTTGCTTTGCCAAACACAACAAGCACTTAACTTAACTAGCACTGAATAATTAAATTAAACGAATTTCTGGTTGAAGAATCTTGGAAGAGTTAAAATGAGTAATTTTTGAGCCAGCTTAAAAACACATAAAAATTAAACAGAACTATTATTTGTGTTTGATTATAGTGTGCATTTATATTTTATTTTAGAATTTGACATGACATCATCCTACATATTGCATATATTTACTTGCATATAGTTAAACCATCACAAATAGCCTTTTTAAGTATTTTTCTTTCAAGTCAATTAATTCAGTTACATAATTGTAGTTTCGGTTGATTCTTCGCTACTATACATTGTAAAAATTAATTAAACTTATTCTTATTTTCAAACCTTAAAAATTATATTCATATTTTTTTTGTTTTTACATTGCTCGAGCAGGAACTTGCACTTTACAGATTCTGTATTTACGTATTCTGTTTTTGTGTCTCAAAATTCAGTTCATACCGTTACCGGATAACCGGTAATGAAAAGCAGGGATTACCGTTAATTTACCGGTACCGGCAATGTTGAAAAATCACCGGTAATGCAAACCCTAACTTTTGCCACGACGTTATTTATGTGCTTGCTAATTTGCAAAAAGTGAGGCTGTCACGTAAATTGTGGACTGTTGGAGTAGAAGGATGTGAGTGTGAGAGGTATGACATTTTTCAGAATGATTCATAACTCTTCATTACTCAAAAGATTGAATCAAGGGAGATGTTCAAAAGGCTGTCGGATCTGTTGCGGTCTGTAAATTTGCGCGTCATCATTAAAAATGCTTATTACACGGCCTGTTTTTGAAATTTTGAATTGAAGCATTAGGCATTTTTTAACAATGTTTTTAGAGGGGGTGAACATGAAACTTCAGTGGAGACGATAAGGGTCAAAGGATGAAGATGCCCAGGTACGTTTGATGAGATGCCCAGATGCGTTTGATGAGAGATGCCAGAAAGGGACAAAATGATGACGGTAGAAACTAATGGAAATAAATTGGGCGTTAACGCCTTTAATATGGACTTGGAAGGTCGTGGGCCCTTCCAAGTCCATGAGATTATCCTATCCTTCAATTTAATGCAACCAATTCAGCAGGCAATTAGAATGCCTGCTGTCATTTAGAATTGCCATGCATTAATGCCATTTAGAATTTTAGCCAATTCAAGTTCCATCATGAATTATCATGGAGGAATTTAAAATGAAGAGAGCATTTCGGGAGTACTGCAGTTGAGAGGTTAAAGTAACTACTCGACCGGCAATTCCAATATCGAAACCAAGTTTTATAATAATTATCGATTAGTAGATTATTTCTTAAAATTTCAAACTTACCAATACTAACGATCACAAAATCGAATCGAATTATTTTTAAATCAGCTCCAGGAAACAACATTTTCTGCTTTTTTTGATGATTCAAAACCACATTAATTAGGATTATTCTATTATTTGAGCAGTTCATGCTTCGATCGATGGTTGAGGGTTTCAGTGTGTATAATCAGTTAGCGTCAGATGTGTAACATTAAGTTGATCAATCAACTAGAATGACTGAAAATCGCACTTTAATTGCTCGGTCAGTGGTGACCGTCTGCCCGGAGTGACGCATTTGATTCGAACCAAACATTTGGATTTATCTAAATGCGTTGTGAAAGTGAATTAGTTTTGATTGTAAAAGTGCACCGTAAGATTGTGCAAAACTAGCACTTAACTCTTCTATTCATTTGATTGTTTATATAGTACACATTTCAAAAGATTCAATTCTATTCAATCGCTTCATGCAAGGTTGTCAGCAGCAATAAAATTATTGCCGAATTTTATTGAAGTACCCAATAATAAAAACAAAATGCAAACAGGCAGTGTTCTTTCTTCTCTTCAAAGTGACCCCTCCGTGGTCGGCAAATTTTCATTTGATTTCTCAAAAGCCGAGCTTGACTTATTTATATTTTTGTGAAGGCTAAAACGTTATCTTCGTTCCTCAAATGTTGATATTATTGTCATTAGAGCGTTTCTTTTATCTCTCTGTGTTCTTATCAGAGAGGAAGGAGTGGGGTATGCAGCCGAGGAAAGTTTAAAAGCAAACTTTCCGTGTTCTCCCCTCATCGTCTGTCATCGAGGCGCATTTCACTGTGGTTGTAAATTCCGAAGACCAAAGTGCTCTACGGAAAAGTTGCTCCTTTGTTTACTAAATTGTTTGGGTATTCTCTCATTAGGGGTCAACATTAGGACCTTTTGGTCCTCTCCCAGTGGTTTTGTCTACACACTCTAAATAAAAAAAACCCAAAATACATCTTAACCCTTTAAGTCCCATATTTAGCTCTACTAATTGACTTTGAGTCGCAGATTTTTAAGGGACTTTGACATATTTTTTCTCAAAAATTATTTGCTGGACTATGGCCAAATGTCGCTTCTTAAGCTTCCATCATCTTCAGTCACACATATAATAAATAATCATCAGATTCAGAAGGGAACAGGGGAACAGTTTGTGGGACAGTAGCTTAGAGATGCTCAGCTTATCATAACAGACAACAAAACAACCTTCCAGAAATGACAAGTCAAATAAACAAAAATGGAGTTGAGCGGGAGTCTCGGCACTTTTCAAAAAGAATAAGCCAACCTTTCCTCCTTTCTTTCACAAAACACAAATCCGGCCGGTTTTTTATCAATCTTTGTAATTTTTTTAGATTTCCGTGTAGCATTTTTGCCTTCAAAGAAGCCGGCTGAGAGCATACAAAAATTATCTAAATTATTATTTTTAGTTATAACATAATTTTTACTCTCCTTGTATTAGAAACAGTCATTTGACGTTATATTTTTCAGCAAATACTTTATTTTTATGTTGTGTCCTAAATGTGTTAATTCAATTTCTGGGAACGTAACAAATTGATGTAATAATGTTAATTACCGGGAACATATTTAGCAGTATCAATTTATTATTAGTGAATTTTCCCACAATTAACCGTCTCATCGTGAAAAATCTATAACATTCAAGGTAAATAAATAAACATTATAAAACCTTGGGATTCCATAACTATAACAAAACTAAGCTCGAATTATGTCACCATCACGAATTATTACTTTGATCCTGACTGGTAGAGGTTTGATGGTCCAACAAGTGGACTTTCTTTACAAAACCAGTGCACATTAGTTATCATTTTCCAAGAACCTTGTCCATGATGACTTGGCTAATGCTGCACCACTAGGAAAGGAACTAATGACGATAAGCAGTCATTACTTTTTTATGTCTTCATCGTATATCATTTTCCTTGATCTCCTTAAATTTAAATATAAATTTTGCTAACAATAAAAGCACAAATTCCTTCTAAATTCTGAATGGCTTTCTGAAAATGATGATTTAGCGTTACTTCTTGAAACAATAAGTCGTACTTCTCACTTTCGTTTAGAAAATGCTTACATGCATACATTTTTAGAATTGGAGTAGCATGTAGTGATTGATGATACGTTGTTGTGGCATTGTTAACATTGTGTTATTACTCCTTCGCATTATAAAGAAGATTTCAAGAATTGGTAATTTACCACACCGGCAACAAAGGGTTTCCGAACTGAAATTTCAAGCCCGTTTTTCGAAACCTGAGGCACTTCCCGCAAAGTGTTCTGATCATTGAAACTGTCTTTGCACACATCATTTTTTACACGTTACGCCCTGTTTGGCCATAATGAGGTCAATAGTCTTTCTATCTTGAGTTGTTGCTTTGAAAAGGCGGATTTCGGTTCTTTTCATGGTGTCATAAATACTGGGGCGGGTAATCATTATTTAGCACCACTGTTGCTAGGGGTCTCCTCGAGACGCTTTTTACGTATCAAAGAACCGGATGTGGTCCTGAGAGGTAATAATGTCTTGAACCTGTCTCTTGCCTTAACTTAAGTTTTTAACGAAAAGAAAGATAAATTTTAGAAATTAAAGTCTTTCAAAATTCAAAATCATTCTCGTTTATCCGTTTTCTTGTATTTACTTCCCCTTCTCTCAAAGTTTCAAAGTAAAACAACCTTTTTGCCCAAACTGCAACAGTCCGCAATTCCTTTGTCTATTTTAATCCTTTTACTTTCCACACCATCTATCGCAAGCGCCAGCTTGAAAAGTTTTCGAACCTCTTCCAGAACGGAGAACGGTATTTGGAAAATTTATTCATTAGCTTTCACTCTCTGCATGATTAAATTCTCTTCCTATTAATCATATTTTAAATTGAATAAAGCCGCGTTTCATATTCTCTCTCACTCCATTTGTGAGCAGAAAAAGGGAACGGAACTTTAACTGTCACTTCATGCTATGCAAGGATGAAATGAGCATGGATTACATCATTTCTCCACCTAAGCTTCATTATATTTTTTCCCTGAAAATAAAAGTTTAGGTTGAGCTATGTAGTGAGTTTTGTCCTGATTAGGAAATAGTGAACTTCTACTTTTCAGATTTCTATTTTCCTTAGAAAGAAAATGAAAAGTTTCCATCTTTAATTCTCCTTTTGACACTCCTTGAGTAATTTTGGTGCTACTGCGTAATGCTCAAGGCTAAAAGATTCACAACAAGTTGAGTGTAGAAAGGAGCTCTTGGCCATTATGTAGGTTTGGTGAAGCGGAAAGCACGAAAAAGGATTTACATGAAAGGGAAACCTTATATTTGAAGCTTTCTCCACTTTCTCTTCCCGAGCATTGTGCTTTAAAATGCAATAACAGCAAAAATTTTGATGTATGAAATTCGAGTGTATTCAATCTGGGAGATGAGCGATTCTGTGTCTTTGTTGTTTCATATCAGATCTCAGAGAGTCCATTTTCCTTACTTGATTAAAAATACATTTCTAACACTGTTTTGGCCCCAAAATATTCTGAAACCCTGTTTTCAACTTCCAATTTCCGTCAAGCACAATTCTTTTCCTTGAGCGTGAAAGATAAATGAGGGCTGTTGCAAAGAGCGCTTTCAAGGTGCTTTTTAGAAAGGGAAGCTCCATTCTTAAATCCAATAAAACTTTATTCTACTTCCTTGAATTTTTGAAAACTTTGATAAATTTTACATTCATTCTTTGTCGTATTTAAATTTTATACAAGGATTTTTTTGAGAGATTCAAACTTCTAGAGCTCCAGAACAAACTGCAGAGAAAGTTTTTGAATAAAATCTGAACTTTCTTCTGCCTGGAGTCTCCCTGAAGGGGAAAAAGTAGAAAAGAAAGCAAAAGTAGAAGCGATTCATTGGAGAGCTAATAAATATGATCCCATTAGTCCTAATCAACTCACCTTCTTCTAACTACGTGCACTCAAAACTTTTTCCATTTAGTCCCTAGCCTTATTAATTAAAACTAAATAAAAAGATACCTCTTTCCACAGACTTCCACTGATTTTGAATTTCGAATAATGAAACGAAAAAAGTCACCCTCAGATTTAAACTTAATAAAAAATTAGCTCAAAACTTTCTAATGTTTGCTAAAGTTCAACCCTATCCTAATAATTGTGCAATTAAAATACACCTCGGGAAAGGAAAATAAGGATTCGGTGCGAGAACCGAAACTAATTTAATTAACTAACCCTTGTTTCTTTTGGCAGTAAATATTAAAGTAACAGTTATAAGAAAAATCAACTTCAGGCAAATGATAAGCTTAAAATCGAACCTTACAAAATACTGTAGTTTTGTAAAAGTTGAAAAGGTTTAACGTCCAATCCAGAGTCAGTGGTTTACTCATGCTGTGCCCAGTGCTTAAACCAAATTCACGACCCAGAGTTGCTGTGCTCTTGCTCTGTGCGTGCGCTACTCGTGCTCTCTAGAGCACGTGCAGAGCAGAGCAAGTATCCAGAGCTGCACTTTCCTCTAGTTCCTCTAGTTGTGCTGTGCTGTATTGGTTGTAGAGCTTAGCTTTACAACCGGAAGAGCAGGCGTTGCGCTCGCAAGCAAAATGTCTCTCTCGAATTCTGTTGCCAATCTTATTACATTAGGAGTTCACAAATGGGTTGTAAGTAAATCCAAGTCTAAATCTTGCTTACACATTAATCAATTAATTATTAGTTGAGGATTTACGTTTAACTAATTAATTGTTAGCCTCATCTTGGGCATCCATCGGTGAAGTATATTTCATTTTTATAAATATCACCTACAAATGTTTAACTTGCGGTATCATGTTAGAAATTGAAAGTAAACATTAGAGAAGTGAACAATTTTTGTTCATAGTAGCTTAAAGCAAAACAGACTAGCGCGCGATTAGCTCAGAGCAGAGCTCGATGCGTCAAAGCAAATTGTGAGAAACTATGAATGAGTACAAGGCAAACACGAAGCAAGGGCTCAGCACATCCCAGAAAGAGCTCGTCAACTCTGGATCTTAATTCTTACGACTTACGCCTCAACAGACGAACAAATTTCAAATTTTGTAGTTTTATCGTTGTTTTATTTGAAAATTGATATATTAGAGAAAATATTACATATTATTATATTAAATTTCTTTCCACTCACGAATGCAATTTCAATGCAATTAGGAATAATTTTTTGTGAGAATTGTGAGAGCTTTTTTTTCTCCTTTTATAATATTGTCTTTAATGTACTTTAGGGACTTTGAGGAAATTCTAGATATGGGTAATTAGAATTTAGTATCTATGGAAGGGATTAGGTTTTTGAAGTTAAGCAAAACTTAAAACGGGATTTGAGCAGTGGAAAGGGAACTGGAAGAAACTAATGTGCGCTGAATAACTTGGAAAGAAAAGGAAATTAAACCACCGTTTAATCTCCTTGGCTTTCCCCTCCCCTTCTTCGCTCTTATTCTTAAAAGTTTTGAACAAGGTTCAAATGTACGTTTTCCTGCTCATTTCCTTTGACATGGGAAGACTGCAGATGCAGATGTTTTGTAGTTTAGTGGCTCTTACAACCACCTACTCCTCCTGCTGCGAGTCCAAATCCGCTTTTATACCTATTACACCTCAAAACGTAAATGAAAAGTGAGACTGAGAGCTCTTTGAGACTTTAAAGGGCCCTTAAGTCTTATCGTGGACAGTCATAAAGTAAGGCACCCTTTAAGTTCTTCTCTTAACGCCAACAAAATTGAAACAGTAATGAATTTATGTTATAGAAAAATTATTATATATGACACCCCCAAATTTGAGAAAGGAAGGACCTGTGAGATAAATGCAATGAAAAAGATTTATGGAAAATATCCGTTTCATAACTTCTTCTTGCTTTAATTTACGTTCATCTTACCATTTATTTGTGTCCAGTTTCAATTTTAAGCAAAGGACTTGGTTCTTTTAGAGTAACAAACGTCAAGAATGGCTGACACTGACATCTTGTCACTGTCTATTTGACACCGCTCAAGGACTAGGTCATTGCGAATTTGTTTTCAATTTTAACTTTGAATGTTAACAATTACTGCATTCCCTTTCAAATACGTCTGTTCCCACGTGTGTCCTCATGTCATCCTGAAATTTCATCCAGTCATACAATTCACAGAACCTTTTTGCTTTCAAAATTTTCAAATTTTGAAAAAAGTTAAGAAAATTTAAGTAAAGTTCTGACTGTCGCTTTGTGTGATTTCTGAAAGTCAGTTGCTTCCTTCGCATAAAATATGACTTAACCTCCTCCAACCTACACCTTCCATTTCCACTCTTTTACCAACTCTCTTTTCACTCTTTTTCGGGCTTTTTCAATTTTGAACGATTTTTTCAGAAATCTGGTGCTCTTAACAACATTTTTCAAAGTAAAGCGCATAAAATTGAAGAAGATATAAAACACATTTAGGGCATGGAGGCAGGAAAGTTTGAAGGTTGAATCTCTGGTGAAAGGAGATAATATCCACCGCAGCGGGTTTGTGGCAAATGAATAACGCCGCGCCGCTGCTGCTTCTTAGTTTTACAATGCTTCCGTAAGATTTGAGGCCATTTTACCACCTCCGTTGTTTACTTTATCCTCTACTTTGCTCAATTTCATTTTCTATAATACTAACCTAACCTCGAGCTTAATGAAATTCCAAATTTCAAATTTTAGTGCCACCCAGCCTGTCACCCCGTCATCCTGAACTCCTGTCACACTGTTACTTAATCCAGGAAGTCGCAATCTTTTCCCGGTTCTTAATGGTTTCCACTTAATGCTGAGTTCTGTGTCACTTTTTTTTTAAATAGTAAAAAGATACCCGAAACTCACTTCAGGGAAAGTTATAACAATAATTGTTGAGCATTGAAAAGAACTTTAAGCCCCAAATAAAAATCTTGATATGTAAATATTTTGTTAGACTAATACAAATGTGCAAATTTTATATACAGGTAATAATTATTTTGATCTAAGTTGCATCCTCTGCAAGGACATTTCATACAATTGCAGTATTCAATTCTTAATAGTGGTTAATCCAATGATAATTATGTTAACTTAACTTATCTAGATTTTCCGCTAATTATTAGCAAAAAATGCAACAGAGGCTTTTTCTGTGAATTTTGAATGACAAATTTTTGAGGGTGTCCTCAACGTGGCGCGTAAGTATTCCTCAGCCAAAACTCATCTTAAATTTTTTTATCCGTTTAATCCGTTTACTTTCTTCTTTTGATTTCTTCTTAGTCTCTGATGAGTCTGTAGTCAGTTTCACAATTCATTGTTTACCCTTTATTTACCCCGTTGACGCATCTCTGAAAACATGAGACAAAGACTAATGTGTCCACGAAGATCAGAGTGCAGAAGTTAAAAGCTTGAATTTTCAGTTTGAGTGACACGGGATACAAGCCCAAAAAAACAGGAATCAATGTCGAAAACCGTTTTTTCAGCGACAAATTAAGTTGAAACGAAATAAATCTTTTGAAATTTCTTGCTTCCTTAGAACAGCTCTTTTTTCACTTTTCTGCTAAATTCAATTACGATTCAAACAAATTCCGTCTACCTCAGTCTAAAGCCATAGATTTATCAGATTTGTGAGCAAATGAACTGGATTTGTTCCATTACACATTTGATTGCTTTAATATTGCTTCTCCGCCAAAAGGTATTAGGTCGTTCGAATTCCTTCACCGGAATATCCAAATACGCAAAATAGAGTGAAGCGGTAAGGAATCTGAATTGACGCGAAAAGTAATGTCATGAGCCCATTTCTATTTTGAAATCCCCGCTATCACCCATTACTTCATAATTCATTGCCGTCTGGCTTTGGCATGCACTCTTACATCTCTCAGTTTAAGCATTCCATGCCGTGGTTTAGATATTGAAAAAGTAAATGTCACTTAACTTGAAAACCAAAGACCCGAGCTCTCAAGGAAAATCAACAAAATCTATGAAAAAGATTGAAGTTGATTTCTAATGAGGACGCCAATTTTTGCCGATACGTACTGCTGCATCGATTCTGCTTTATTAAAGGCCAAGTATGCCACGTGTTGAGTGTTCTTTAAAATGAGATTAAGGTTAAAGATTTTCGGAAGGTGGGCTACGGGCTTCTTATGTGAATCCATTTGGAAGAAATTGAGCACTTCGCAGTGGCTGTTGGGAAATTTGAATTCCATCCAGATCTCGCCTTATTAGTAGCGGAAGCGAAGCGACAGCTACTTATGTTTTCGTCAAGTCTGTCCGTCTGTCCGACCGTCCGTCTGTCCGTCTGTCCGTCCGTCCGTCTGAATACCGCGATTATCTCAGGAACTACACAACATATCTCAAATTTGTTTTCGGATATGAGTTCCTTGAGTTCCGGCCCAGTTCAAGTTTGTTTTAGTTTGACCGGAAGTGACCCCTTTGGG
>JAQFYP010000577.1:0-21646 GCA_034694865.1 Bilobella braunerae | reverse complement strand
TACTCGTGTGAATACACAATATGTTAATTGTGGATACTCGTGTGAATACACAATATGTTAATTGTGGATACTCGTGTGAATACACAATATGTTAATTGTGGATACTCGTGCGAATACACAATATGTTAATTGTGAATACTCGTGTGAATACACAATATGCGGGGTCAATTCTGGGTCATATGGGTATGTCAAATGATGTGTTCCTCTTAACCCCAATTAACAATTAGGGAAGATTTATTTAAAAAACGCCTTGTAATGCCTTAAATGCTTTAATTAAATTAATGCAAGTTATGGCATGGCTTGGCACAGTTATCCAGGACAATGCTAGTGGAACAAACGTTCAAGTTTGTGGCTTCAAGAAAATTGCATGCTTTTGTAAAGTTGTTTTTCAATTTTTAATTATTTTTTAGCTACTTGCTATTTTTCTATCGACGCTGTACGTTCCCTGTATGTTGTGGCGTACCTTACCGCGGTATTGTTCTTTTGAAATAGGGTAGCTTGGGTGAGTAGCTTCCCTAAAACCGTATTCTATAATTAATTGGCCAAAGGCTAATTTTGCGTTACCATGAGAACTATGTAGAAAACTATTTACCTTACTATTTTAGGTGTAAGCAAGGGATTTATCCTGTCGGAATTGGCCAGAAATAAAGTTTGATAAACTTGTTTGTTGACTTAAGCAATGTTGTGGTAGAATAAAATACGACTCATTGTCTAAGTGTGATGAAAATAGTGAAAGAGGTAAAGGAGCGTTATTTGACATTCCCGTAGACCGGCTGGTCAACATGTAAAGGAGTGGATAGGAATATAGTAGGAAGGGCTCATTAGAATACATTATGCAAATGAGGGTCGTCTTTTGAATTGTCACAAGGCTACTAGAGCAATTTGTCGGATCATTTCCACATCTTCTATTGTCTAGCCATATCACAAACATATGCGCATACACAAGATCTGATGCTAGACAATTCCGTAAGGAGAAAACCAATAGTAAAGACATTTTTCAGGCTGATGGGGGATTTGAACCCAGGCTGGCTAGTGGAGAGAGACAAAATTTCTGACCACTAGGCCCAGCTCGGCCGACTCTCATGCAAGCACTAATCAAAGCTGCCTAATTTTTACCTAACGTAGTGTATTGGCTGGTAAAATGGAGAGCACAATAAAAATTGATTGACAATTGACATAACAAACAAAAACAAGCTTGGAGTTCATCATAGTACTTTTAATTTTCTAAAGTAAACAAAAAATCGTTGAGAAATTCCTAGTAGCATTTCTTGTGAAGTTCATCAAGGCCACAGCTTCAGTTGAAGCTGTGTTTTACCAGCGCCTACGTATGCTTTTGCAAAAAACTAGGCATTTTCACTAGCTCACTTGCGTCGTACAATTTAGAGAAGAGGCTCTTTTTTGCTTAAAAGTTTTGAAATTGCCTAGGATTTGCGCATCTCTCAAATGACGATTTTTTTGCGACGACACCGATCCCTTGAAAATTGTTGGAGAACCTAATACCTAAGACTCTTGCATACCCTCTTTTTAACCTTAAAAACCTGCATAACTACCTTGTTTTACTTGAAAGACCTGCATACCACCCTGAGCAACCATCACACTTACCTTTTCCTACTTGAAAATCTAAAACCTCATCTTACACCCAAATCTTAGCTTTCCAGTTTGCTGTCTGTCGAGACTGTTCAAGATTTGCCATGACTATCGTTTTCCTGATTTGCATTCTAACATTAGGCGGACTAGCCGATTCGGTAAGAATTTAGAGAATTTTATTATTATTCGGTATTTTATTTCTCAGTAGTAGTAGACAACGTTGAAGTACTTAGCCTGTAATCAAAGATAAGCTATAAAGTTATTAGTTTTAAGTTAAATTGTCTTTAAAAATTCCAAAAAAGAAGGAACTTTATTGTAAAATTTGACCGCCTCTGATTTTGGTTAGTTTTTGGTTTAGTAATCTTCCTTTATCTAATTGTATGTTTGTGTGTTACAGCAATGGATTTTGAAAACCAATTATAGATCGAAAGACTACTATTGTACCGTTTGGCGAAACAAAAATGTGTAAGTGATTTTTTGAAATATCTTGAAATTAACAGTATCTTAAAACTTAAACTCCTTTAAAGTGCTTCAAATATCCCAATAGATGTGCCTTCAGAATACAAAAACTTGCTTTTTCTTTTATTAAAATGAAATAGAGTGTTAAGCAGCAGTTCATTTGCAACTGAGAATTGAATATGTAGTTAATATTTAGTTGAGAAATAAATTCCATGTCCAAATAAACCAAATGCCCATATGAACTCTGTTACTAAAATCAAGCATAAATACAAATTTGGCGACATCTCGGGGAGTCCTCAAACAATCTGTTCAAAAATAAATAATTCATATCACCAACAATAGTTGGCAGCAAATTAGCCGTAAGAGAATGTTTTCTGTCAAAAAGAATTATTTAGTAGTAGTGCAATTGTAAGCCTTAGTTGCACAATTAGTGCCACACGCTTTAGACTGCAAAAAAGTGGCATTTAGTAAACACGGATTTACTGTTGCCAAATGATACCCAACACACTTAAGCCAACACACCCGTGCGACATTTTAACATGGTTTGAAACATTGTATGCAACATAGGACTACTCAGGTACCTGACCCCGTAATTGCACAAATTGTGCAACATGCGACAAGGTGCCAACCGTCTGCGACACAAAAAGTTTGAACAGTATTTTGCACAATTTGTAAATGGTTCTGAACATTGCACTTGCGCTTTGAAATTGCACAATTTTGTGAAATAGTGTTAACACCGAACAAACAAAGTAGTTGTCATGACAATACAAAATTATAATTCTTCATTATAGTAGTTTTCAATTTAAATTCGTAAAAACTCATTTTAGACCGAACCATGGCTTATGTAGCTTGTTAATATCTTGACACGGATATGACATTGATAAGTGGCATTCACATTTTTTGGTCATTTGTAATAACGCGACGGTTCGTTGTGTTAAACTTTTTTTTTCAAAATAATTCAGTCGCAATTTTATGCTGATTTTTCTTAAACTGTTCATCTTATAAATATTTGAGAAGTGTTTGTGACTTTTGATACAATGATCGGCAGATTTGCTTCAGCTTGTGTTTTTCAAGCTCACGTTCTTTTCTCACTAAAAGTTTTTCTTAAAAATTTAAGTAATTTAATTAATTAAATATTTCAATTAAAACAATTAATTTCAATTTACGCCAATAAGAATTTGAAAAAAAATTCGAACCAGCTTTTAATTTTTTAAATATGTTGAAGTAGGTAAATAAGTTTTTGTAAAAAAAAAATTCTGGATCGGCGAGGCGGGCTTCATAAATGTTGCACACTGTAGGTTTTTTACTTTCCAAATCTGTTTTCGCGATTATATTCCATGGGTCTTGAGTAGGGTCAAGTTGGAAATAGTTCATGGGGGTTGGGGTCATGGGGGTATAACCCTTCCTCCAAATTTTGATGCCGCACAAATCACCCCAAATCCAAAACATTTTGTCTTCAAAATTTTCTCAATAACCCAGGTGATCCTTGAAAGTACCCAAAGTCGAAAACGGTGCTTTGAATGTTTCAAGCGACGCCTGACCTTTCTCTTCATATTTATGACCCCCCAAATTACCCCATTTGTTCAAATGAGTACAATACGCTACTTGGTTTCTGTTTATTTATAGTAACTTAATTTTTAGGCTTACCATTCCTACCAACAACGACAAGCTCGTCATGCAGACTCTCGATCAATTCCCAGGAGCGGCAAATCACAAAGATGACCTAAGTTTAGACACCGAGGATCTGTACCCACAAGATTTTGAGAAATCGGCAATTGCCCAAAATTCAGAAAATGATTTCGAGCTGCATAAATTGAATTGGATTCCTATATGTATTTGTTTGGCACATTCCCGTATTACAGTCGATTTCACCTTCATTGAACCAACGGTAAAACACTCAAGCTTGTCACTCTATTTAAAGTAACCAGGCGATTCACGAAGTTGTAGTTTTATTTAGTAAGTAGAGTATTAGCTACTTTGTGGGAACGTTCTGTATGTTTGTCTGTGCGTCTGATTGCGCGATATCTTGGAATAACTCGAATGGATTGACTTTTCAAAATCTGTTTGCGGGAGAATATTTTAGGGGTCAAGACTGAGGTTAAGAAGATGGGCTATGGGGGTCAGGGAACGCCAAATACAATAAATTGAATCAAAATGTGCGCAATGTGTTTTTCCCATTAGAAAGGAAAATAAGTTTTTGCAAAAAGAAAATGCTGTCTTATTTGGCTGCGCAAGGTCTCTGAAACTTGCTTTGCGTTCAGTTTGTTCCAATCCAACACAAATTTTTGATTTCTTGCTAGTGTTGTCTTTAACGAAAAGTTATTATAGGATCAATGACCCAGGTGACCCCTGACCCCTATTCAATTACACCCAAAATGACCCTCAAAATGACACACAAAACTGAAGAATCGTAATTTTTAGTTTCTTACTAGATGTGTCTTAAATGAAAAGTTATTAGGCGACTCAGGTGACCTTTGACCTCCAGACCATGACCGCCTAAATTACCCCCAAAACCAAGGATCTTAGTGATACTTCTATATTTACAAGAAGCAAAAACTTATAACAGTCTTAACGACCAATTTGATCCCTTACCCCTCCACTTCAAATGTGACCCCTAAATGACCCCCATTGAAAACAAATTTTTTGAAATTTTTTAGACTTAAAAAAAAATTGAAAAACTAATGATAGTGCTCAGGACATAGATGACCCCAAATCCTTCTCTATCATTTCTATGACTCTGTAAACGACCCCCATTTATTCACATGAGTACAAGACGCTACTTGGTTACGTGCGTTTGCAACAGTTTAAACATATAGTACAAGCAAAAACACGAAAACAAATTTTCCTAGTTATTATAATGCCCGCATATGGGGAGATTGTTTTTTTTAATTGCAAATGAGTTTTGGAATGTACTTGTATTTTTGAAACGCAATTATCGTTTTAGAATGCAGTTGTAGTTTTGAAATGCATTTGCTACCCAATTGGACGCCTAAGACGTTATTAAAACCTAAATTAAATTTAATGGAAACTAAAACTTAAACCTGTAATAAAAATCCAACACAATAATTTATTAATAAAAAAAAAACTTAAGAAATAGAAACATAAAAACATAAATAATAAAATAACCAAAAACAATATAAAACAAAATTCAGGGTAATGTTGAACGTAAAATTCAATATTATTAAAATAAACAGGTAGATTTTAAGTGTTTATATTTTAAAAATTTGAAACTGCGGTAGTAAATTAAGCATGTGAAACAATAATTTTTAAAGATACTCTTCTTTCCCACTACTCAAAACTAGGCAAAATATGCAAAAAAAAAAAAAAAAAAAGAGAAAATTTTGTTAGTTTCTTGTGAGATTCGCTTGCAAACTTTCACATTTTTTCTCATCTCTTTTTTTCCTCTTCTAAATTGAATAGAGTGAGGAAAAAGTTGAGAGAAAATGAAAACTAAAGGTGCAAATCTCAAGATTACACCAAATTTCACTTTTAAAATCCGTCTAAAATCTCTAAATTTGAGTAGTGCAAAGAGACACTATCCTCAAAAATCATTATTTCATCTGTATACAGGGTGACCCATAAGTAGGTCCAGCTATTTGAAAACCGACAATTAAAAAAGTTATTGGTCAATTTCTGTTTTCAAAGTTTTGGAATGACCGGAAGTGTCAAAAAGGATTTCCCGAATTTTTAATGAATTTTAATTAATGAAACACATTTTTAAGTGGGGTTTACGCATACAACGCCATTTTTGCAAGAAAGGTAAATTTGTTCTAGGTTACCAAAATTTGGAAAAACATTTAGACATTTGCACTTCATTTTAGTTACTTGAACATCTAATTTGTCCATTGTAATAGTGCAAGCGTCTAAATATTTGTCAAAATTTTGGTAACCAAGAACAAATTGACCTTTCTTGCAAAAATGGCGTTGTTGTTCCCTAAAAATTCAAAAATCCAAGTAACTTAGTTACGGGGGACTTGAGGGTTACACAAAATTCTGGACAACCTTCTTGACACTTGCGGTCACTCTAACATTTTGAAAACAGAAATCAACCGATAACTTTTTTAATTATCGGTCTTCAAATAGTTGGACCAACTTATGGGTCACCCTGTATTTCAATGTCAGAATTTTGGATTTTTCAAACACCTGAGAGCCTTTTCTGGTAAGTTCTTGAAAGCAGTTCCGACAATTTTCAGATAATGCAATTTATCTAAGAAAAAAATTTCAAAATTTTGGATAGGTTTAAATTAGGTCTAAATTTGTAAGATACAGTAAACTATCAGCATGCTAATGAACACTAATAATAAGATCATTCCTTGTAGGTGGTGACTGCATACCTAATGCATGCAAGCGGAGTCGTTTCCGGTGCCTCAAAACCTCAACCTGTAAAAATCTGGAAGTATACAGCTGGGCCGTATGTTGGAGATGCTACTATCGAAGACCTTAGCGAATATAAAGGACATATCATGTTAGTTGTATTTTACCAAAAATGTTGTTTTATACATTGTTACACAATTTTTTCGGTTAGGTTTAGGCTTAGATTAGTTTTAGGTTACCTATTTTATACCCAACTTTTTTTTGATTATGCAAGGAAAAACAAAGCCCTTTAAACACGACCTACATATTTCAAGGATCTTCAATTGCAGGCACTTTTTTGTGAAAAACATCGTAGTTTGCTTGAAAAAATTTACCGAAAAATAACCACCATACTTAAATTGTATGGTAATAAGTGTCATGTCTGGTTGGTAATTTTTTTATGCTGATTGGTTGAATTGCCGACCGTCTACTTTTTACCGATCTGGCAAACGGTTTCCGTTAGGTATGGTTTTTAGGTTGTACCAATAGGCAATAGCGGCGAATGAGTTGGTAAATATTAAAAAAAATTAAGCCTTGAGTTTTTAAATTGATATAATTTAAATAAATTTCAATTTACATTATGTATATTAGAATGGAACAGGACCAAATACCAGACAACTTCATCGGGAACAACACTAACCTCACGTTTTTGAGCACCAAACCAGATTTGCCTTTGTCGTGGGTTCATTTTGCCGGTACGGAACCTTTCGTTGGAGGTGGAACAAAGTTGGTTGGAAATGTTTCGAATGTGGTAATTTTTTTTTATTCTTTTTCGACCAACACGGTAAACTTTGATAATTTAAATATTCCTTTGAAAAGTCCGTTTAAGATAACTAATTTACGGAATTGTACAGAGAAATAGAATCTAATCATGTTACAATATTATAGTATTATAATAACAAAATTATTTATATTTGAAACCATCCAGGTTCCATACGAGATATGGACTAACAATGATGACCTGTATTCTGGTGACGCAGAATTGCTATACGATCGCACCCAAGGCAAATCGAGGTAAATCATGCAGATCAATATGTCAAGCCTCACTGTACAACTGCAACTTCATTGATAAGATGTATTCTTTATTAGTAGCGGATTATGTTTTCGTCCATTTCTGTGCGTCCGTCCGTCTGTTCGAGCCTCATGATTATCTCAGGAACCCTTCAACATATCTCAAAGCGGTTTTCAGATAAATGTTCCTTGATATCCGACCCAAATCAAGTTTGTTTCAGTTTGACCGGAAGTGACCCCCTTGGGGGTCGTAGGTCAAGGTCAAGCATATTGTTCTATGACAACCTGAAAAATGACACCTACCAAAGTTGTTTGTTTTGAAGTTGAACAACAATTGTATAGGACACTTTTCTTTTTGGCCCCCCAATGACTCCCAAAATGACGCCTTGAACTCAAAATGACCTTTCAAGGTCAAACTCTAGTTTTGCATGAAACAAAAAGTTATGATAATCCCCATGACCCTAGACCCCCATCACCCGGAAATGACTCCTTGACCTCAAAATGACCTTTTCAAAGTCAAACTCTAGTTTTGTGTGAAACAAAAAGTAATGAAGGTCTCAATGACCTCAGAGACCCATTTTACCCAAAAATGACCCATTGACCACCGAAAACCCAGACTTGTATGTTTTAGTCTAAGGATTTTGATATTTTTTAAATTCTAATTTTTCTACTTCCGCTACTGGTTGACCGTTTTACCACGGTTCATTAGGTAAATTATTGAGAACCTAAAAACCTCAAAATACAAATCCGTTTATTTTACAACATGTGACCTAATGTGAATTTCATCAAATTTTAGCTCAAAAAATTATTATTCGCAAGATAGTACAACAATGTTTTGATAAATTTGCCATTTTAGCTTGAAGTTGCTTACCGCCAGTTCTTGCAGTAGCAATTTAGTTGACCAGGTTATGGCTTTTGCAACTAGCTTGCCTGAAGGTGAAGACCTGAAAGCTATTGACGCCAAGGTTTGGCCTAAGGGTACCATAACCAGCTCTACTGAATGGCAGTACTTGGATATTATACTACAAGAAAAGTCCATAACAAGCAGTAGTAGCATACTGGAATTTTCGGTAAAGCTTCGGAATTTATGAAAAAAAAATTGTGGTTTTGGCAATTTAAATTTGAGTGGATATCGCTTGGGTAATTTCAAATTTTTTAATGCTACCTTTTGTTCCAGGTGAAACAACCTTCATCTGAAACTGAAATAAAAACAGCGGCTGAAGACAAGGTTTATTTTAGCCTTCATTTTAGCCCTTAGTCTTACGCCATTTTTTAGCTCCTACTGCATAGGTTAACTATATGATTATAAAACCTATTGTTGGTTACAGCTCGAGAAACTTCCATTGGAAGCCGAACCAACAACCATTGAGAAGGTAAACATTTATGACACAACCACACTGGTAACAGGTCAATACCGAGAAAACAAGAACCGAGAAATTTAAAACCGAGAAAACTTAAACCGAAATACTCAATAACCATAATATTGGTTTTCATGATGAAGGCTTTCTCGGTATTGACATGGAACCGGCATATGTTTAAATAAAAATGATAGAGAATTTGTAATTTTAAAAATTATTCTTGCTAGAAATGGGTTTTGAAGACAAACTACAATTCAGTAGACTACTTTGGAATCGTTGTGCTTTCGCAAATGGGTAGAAGCAAATGGTAAGTCGTTCACCCACCAGAAAATCTATTGTTTACCAGAAGGTTTAGAGAAAAAATAACGTGTAATACATAACAAGCTAACAAAACAAACCCGTGAGGGTTAGGGCGCATAATTTGCTACTACGTCACTTATTTTTATTTGGTGAGAAATTAAGTTTACCCAATAATGTTTTCTTAATATGCCCATCTACGGAAGCTGGGCAATCGAGTGAAAGAGAGAGTGCTTCAGGGCAGTTCAGCTCTTGAATTTTTAATTCACGCGCGTAAACTTGTTTTTGTAACGCACGCTCATTGGCTAATCCAAAAGTAAGACCATGAAAAAAAAAACTACGTTTAATTGGTAGAATTAGAACACCTAATGCTCTAATACTGTTAAAAAATTGCCTTGAATTGTTGAGTAATAAAATTGCATACATCTCTTTAAATGAAATAGGATTATTTTTTAGTAATACTTCCATCTTGGTACAAATATATATATATTATATATATATATTATATTATATTATATATTATTATATAATACTATATATATAACTATATATAATATGTTTCTATATATACAAATATTTTTATTACTGAGATAATTTGAATTCGACTTAAAGGGTACGTGTTTATACCGACGGAAACCATGCCCGCATGAGCACTGAGGACGGATTCTCGGCGAAACGCAGTGACATGATTTTGAACGGTAAACCGTCCCCGTTGTCCTTTGTCAAATCGGCAATTGCTGCAACGTCGGAAGACCAATTTGAACTTCAGCGATTGATTTGGAGGCCCGTTTGGTTTTTTCGGGTGATTCAGGAGAATGGTGCAATTGTGATTTACATAATTGAACCAAAGGTAAGACGTTTAAGTACAAAAGATACGAGAACATTTTGCAAATGTTAACATATGTTAAAGTGATTTGCTTTTGTAGGAAACGAAAGTGCAGTTATTATTGGCGGCCCCAGGCACGTTCCACACATATGATGCAAAAATCTGGAAATATTCGGGGCCGAGTCCATATGCCGCAATTAGAAATTTCAGCGTATTTCAAGGACTTGCTATGTTCGTTACTTTTAACATCATTTACTTGTTTTTTTTATTGCTCCAGAATGATTTTTTTGGGGCCTATATGTCAGTCGTAGAATTTTTTTGACCAAATTACGTAAAAAGGAGGGTTTCTATAGGGTACCAAGTTTACTAACGGTTATTTTAAACGAGTTCAAAACCGGGTTCTAGGAAAGTAATTTTGTTTTTAACAAGTTAATTACAACTTAATTCTAATGCGCAGCACTTCTTTTCTCTCTATTTACTTTTCAAAAAGTTGTTGGTTTAATGCCCATCTATTGGAACTGCCGAAGAGAAAGGATGGAAGTTTTTGTGCAACCTTGACACATAGGCAAAAAAATACATACATAAATTGTATACAAAAATGACAAATATTAAATTGATTCCGGCCATTTCCGTATGAACATAGTCAAAATCGTACAACAAAAAAAAAGCTTAAAATTTTGAGATATGAATCTAAATATTAATTGAAATTTCAGCTTTTTAATGTATATCGAAACTCTAAATTTTTTTGTATGCTTTACATAACCACACTTTATTAAATTAACTGGCTACAGTTGAGATATAGAGTATGAAAAAGATGGAGCGGAATAGTGTAATGGGAAATTGTAGTTAGGGAATGTATACGCCAATATTTTAGTAGTTAATTTTGCTTTATTATAATTAATTTTTTTTTAATTTTTGACTTAACTTTTTTTACTCAATTGTAAATAGATTGGAGTGTAACGACATGCCAAGCAATTTCATACAGGAAAACACTCCGGGGCTCATGTTTATGAGCACTAAGCCAACTGAAGCAGGATCGTGGCGTAGTTTTGTGGGCGTGGAAGCTTTCATTGGAGGTGGAGAAAAACTGGTTGTAAATGTTTCAAATACGGTAATATTTTAAAAGGCCTTACCAAACTTAAATTTACCAAAAAATGCCATTTTTTTTATCCAAGCTTAGAGCTTTACTCATTGACCTCTGGGGTCAAATATCGAGTAGCCAACAAAACCTAAGTAGCATTTATACTATTACTATAATTATATTAAGTATTACTGTATTAACATAGTAACGTAGTACTGTATAACATACTGTATTAACACATTTTATTTCTAAATGTATGTAGGTTACATACGAAATTGCAGTTAAACATCACGTATTCTCTGGAGAAGCGGAGTTGCAATACGTTCCAATGGAAAAAAAAATTCAGGTAAAAATTTCAAACAAGCAAAATTGCTTGAACGTTTCCATATCAATAACTAGATACTCAAAACCGAAAAACCTAAGCCGAGAACGATCTTTACCGAGGAAATTAAAACCGAGAAAGGCAATATTATGGTTATGGTCTTTCTCGGTTTAGCTTTTCTCCGTTATGGTCGTTTTCGGTTTTGGTTTTCTCGGTACTGACTTGTTACCGCTTAAAAGCTCTCAAAGCAAGTGCAAAAAGTACAAAACGGAGCCAGGTTGCGCCGAATTCAGTGTGATAGCAAAGCAATAACGTCTTGGTCTGGCCTTTCTTGACATAAGAGGCACCGTGGTCTAGTGGTAACAATAGCAACCTTACCTTTTGTTTTGCCCGAGTTCGAGTCTCGATGGGTCCCCCCTTTTTTCCCACTACCCCTCAATTCATAGCATGTGACAGCATTCTCGCTATTCTTTAATTTACCTGCAACGAAAATGAAATGGAGAAAATTTGCCAACCTAAAACGCACCAATTAACGCATTTTTAGTAACGGCAGTTTGTATTTTAGGTTGAGTGTGATTACCCTCATTCCTACGACAAACACGGAAATGCTAAGTGGAAATAACAAGTTAAATTTGTCGTTATTTCTAATTGCAAACTTGCCTGCAGCGGAAGAGGGTCTCCGAACTCTTACAGCTAAAATACAGGCGAAGGGTACAAAGGACTCCCAACCAAAAAAATGGATTTCGATTGAACTGTACAAAAGTTACTCACAAATACATCAAAGTTTTCTTGACTTTGTTCTCGTACAGGCAAGTTTTGAACCCTAACCCTAACCTAACCTAACCTAACCTGTTTTCAGTGTATTTTTCAATTTTAAAAGTTTTTTTTTCTAAAAAAAAAAGAACCTAAAATCTTACTTAAACCTAAGCTATTGCTTTAAACTGAAGTTATTTGGACATGAATAATTTTGTGCATAAATTTGTTTATTACAGTCAAAACCACTCCCATCGGAGGCCGTAATCAGTGCGTCTGATAGCACAGTAAGAAATGTTTATCACAAAAATTAATGGCTTTGTTGCGTTTCAATTTTAAATGATTTTTTTTAGAAACAACCTTACCTAAACCTAGCCTAACGTAAACGTAACCTACAGTAAACCTAACCTAACCTAAACCTAACCTAACGTAACCTATCGCTATAAGCTGAAGTTTCTTTGGCATTAATAATTTTTAGCATAAAATGGTTTGTTACAGACAATAGCAGTTCCGTCGGAGGCCGTAATCAGAGCGACTGACATCACACTTTTAACACAAAAATCAATGGTATAAAACGCAATGCAAAGGCGGTTGTATAGAAACAAAAAAATTTGGTTGCTTTTTAGAAATGGATTTTGAAAACAAACTATATTTCAAAAGACTACTATGGAGATGTTGATCGAGTCGGACACCAATTGTAAGTCGCTATGATTTCTAGGCAAATATTTACAATACTATCATGACAATAAGTGTTATGAATTTATTTTATAAATGCTTCTCACCGTCATAATCATGATTTTTTAATTTTTTTGAGCCGTTCTCAAAACCGAAATTTTGGAAAACTATATATGGGATTTTTTCTACTATCGTGTTTCTATTTTGCTTATTTTTAAAATTCTATGTTTAGGTTAGGTTGGCTTAGTTTTGGTAAATGTTGGGTTTTGACTTATTTTTAGCTTATGTTAAGTTTTATTTTAATTTAGGTTCAAGGTTAAGTTTTGATGGTTTTAAATTTATAGCTTATAGGCGAACGATTTTATAGTATAGATTTGTAGGTTCACTTTAACCCATCTACTGGAGTACTTTTAACCTATTCCGGGTAGGTTTAGGCCAACTTTTTTTTATTTATAATTCAAAATTACACAATTTTGTTTTTCAAAAAATGTAACAAAAAATGTTTTGGAGAATTGCACTTTGACTTCAAAATGACAGTTGAAATAAAGTTAGAGCTTTATTAAGTAGTGTCAACTACTTTATGTTTTCGTTCTGTCTGTCCGTCCGTCCGTCCGTCCGTCCGTCCGTCCGTCCGTCCGTCCGTCCGTCCGAGTAGCTCAATTATCTCAGGAACTACTCAACATATCTCAAAGTGGTTTTCGGATATGAGTTCCTTGAGATCAGGCGCAGTTCAAGTTTGTTTTTGTTTGGCCGGAAGTGACCCCCTTGGGGGTCAAAGGTCAAGGTCAAAGATAACATTCTATGACAACATAAAAATGACTCCCACAAAAGTTGTTTCAATTATAAAGGGGAACAACATTTGTATGGGGTACTTTTCTCTGTGGACCCCCAATGACCCTCAAATGACCCCTTGACCTCCAAAATGACCTTTCAAGGTCAAACCCTACTTTTGCATGAAACGAAAAGTTACGATGATTTTAATGACCTCCGAGCCTCCTTTGACCCAGAAATGACCCTTTGACCTCAATATGACCTTTCAAGGTCAAATCCTACTTTTCCACGAAACAAAAAGTTATCATGGTTTCAACGACGCCAGAGCCCTGCTTGACCCGGAAATGACCCCTTGACCTCAAAATGACTTTTGAAGGTCAAACAGTATTTTCGCATAAAAAAAAGTTTAGTTAATTCCGATGACACCAGATGTCCTCGCTCAAAATTGCATCAAGGTCAAACAGTGCTGTTATTTTCTACCACGTTATAAAATTTTAAAAATATCTAAATAAATGTATTTAATTGTTCTAATATTGAGTATAATTATTCTACCATTCCTATTGACACTACTTGGTTCTACCGTTTTACCACGGTTTATTTTTACAAGCAACAAATTGTTTAGATTGTTCTGATGATCCCATTAGACCGATAATTCTGTTTTTCTTGTTAATGCTCTTAATAATTCTCTTATGTCGTTTGTCTAAAATTCCTACTTCCGCTACTTTGTTGACCGTTTTTACCCCGGTTTAGGTTGTAAGAAAAGGTTTGATGAAACTTTTTTAAGTTGCAGAGCTATGACCCATTTTGCTTATGCAAGCTCGACTTAACCAAAATCCGCTTTTTATCAATAGAAATAGCTAGTTTCGAAATTAATTTGAATTTAACCCAAAGGCTAGAAATTAATGCCGAGAACAACAAGCTCCGCATGACGACCCTGGACAGATTTCCATCAAAAAGCAATGACTTGGGTTTGTGCAAAAAACCGTTACCATCTTGGTTCAAGAAATCGGCAATTGGGCAAAGGGGAGACACAGAGGAACTAAGTACATTACATTGGACACCGATTTGGTTCACTGATTTTGTCTTGAACGAAACTTCAGCTACGTTTACCATAATTGAACCCAAGGTATGTCCTCTTAGGAACCACAATTTTAACATTAACATTAACATTTTTAACATTAACATGATATTTTATTTACAAAACTTAAGTTGCAAAGTGTGAACTGATTTTTGGTTGCAGAGGATGACTGTGAAATTATTGTTTGTGGATGCCTACGAACCTTGGGGAACCCGACTCTGTCATGGCGATGGAATTTCTGTGAGTATTTGGAAATATGCCACTGTACAAGATCCTAGGGGAGACATTGACAACCTTGACAATTTCCTGGGTCGAATCGTGTTAGTTGCACCAACTTAACATTCTATTTCTATGGGCATCGTCCTTAATATTCATCACAAAATAAATAAAAAATCTTTGAAACAAAATTCCTCCTGTCGTAGGAAATTTTTTAATTTTTAATTCTTTTAACAAAAAATTTTACAATCACAAAATTGCCGCGCGGTAGATAGAACTAGATCAATTAATAATGTAGCAAAAATATTCCAAATTATTCCATAATACAATAATAGACAGAATATTGTGCGTTGCACTTCTTTATTAATTCCTGGTGTAAATCATGACTAGATTGGAGTGGAGTAATGTACCGCAAAATTTCATCGGTGACAAAACATCGAAATTGTTATTTCTGAGCTCTTCATCGGGTGATGAAACAACATGGCGTAGATTCGTCGGAACGGAATCTTTTATTGGGGCCGGTAGAAAGCTAGTTGGAAATATTGCTTCGACACAGGTAAATTTTTTTTAACAATATTTTTTCCAAGACAATTTGTAATTTTCTAAAAAAAAATCTAAAAATTTCAACTGCAACTTCTAAAAGTCCAATTTAAAGAAGTTGTATTTGTATTTTAATTTGCAAGTATTGCACGGAGGTAAACAAGATAATACCTTATTATTATGAGATAAATTTTTAAATTTTTATTATATATGGGATATGCAACACCCCATGCACTGTTGCACTGCGTTCTGCATTTCTCAAACACAATATTGCTTTTACAGTTACGACTCTGGATTCGTCCTGGAAAGAAAGGGGATTTTCGCTTGCTCGTAGTAGCCAAGATAGACGAGTTTAAGAGGTTTGGAGAACATTATATTGCTTTACACAAATTATACAATTAATTGATAATATGCATTATACATACCATGTAAAATGTAAATTATGAATTAAGCTAGCCAAATAAAACCGTCCTAAGAGAGGTGTAACCTTAAACTCTTCAATATTTTAGAACTAGCTAACGTGCCCGTCCTAGGACGGGAGTACCCTTAAAACTCAATTTCCAACAGTTCAATTTTTACTAAATGTTAATTGAATTTAACTAATTGGTGAATTGTTTTTGAGTTTTCAAGTGTAATAGTTAGGGTTAATTTACATAAGAATCCCCAATCCTATGTAAAACTCAATTTCCAACAGTTAATTATTGTTAGTTGTTAATCATAATTAACTAATTAGGAATCAACTTTTGAACAATTTCAAGGTCATAATTAGCTTCAGCGTACGTAAAAACCCCCATTTAGGTGTTAAACTCATCTTCCAAAAGTTAATTATTGTTAATTATTTATCGTAATTAACTAATTGAAATCACAGTTACGGAATTTACTGAATCATATTTCAAAAATTTTATTGTTAAAAAAGTTAAAAAAAAATTGACGTTGATGTCAGAGTTTATGACATCGCTAACACCACTTGGCCACGGGCCAGTTGTTGTGAATCGAGAGAAAAAAGTTGGTTTTGTTTTTGCCTGACGACTCACCACCAACTCTGTTTTCTGTATAGTAATATAATTTTCAATGACAAATGTCTTATGAACATAGAGTTTAATACTTTTGATTTAAATATTCCATACAACCATTTCATAAATTAAAATAACGAATTTTTTTGCCAACTGTTATTAAAAATTAACTTAAATGTACAACTAATTTTCCAAAATTAATTAGAGTTCAGTTAATTTTAAACGGAAATTATGTAAAAAATCTGCATTTTACATATATGTAAATTACATCATCATATAATGTAATAATGTACTTTTAACCTTATTTTAGGATAATAAAAATTCAGCCTAACACCACTGCTTCCAAATACTCCGTATCTACCTGTGAATATGCGGAGGGAACTTTTGAATGGAAGCCTAATATCAAAGATTACAAAAAGCATAGTTTTGGTATAATAAGAGAAACACCCAGTAGCATCACAGGAAATCAAGCGTGGATTCAAATTGAGGTTGTACGTGTGAGCGATTTCACGCCAATCGTGATGACATATTACCTAAGTAAATAGGTGGACAATTCGTACAAGAAACATGTATAACCACGCACTGTGCCCTTTCCTGATTCTCATTATGCTTGTCAATCCATAATATCAACTAATCAAAGGTCGCTAAATTGTCGGTTCGATAAAAAATAAACTACATTCAATAGCCTTCTTGCATTAAAACATGAAGGAAACTGAAAAAAAAATTCTTGGAAAAAGTTGTCAACCCTTATCAAACATGTGTTTGATATGTGTCAAAGTATCAAGGATTTTTATTTACCAGAAATTTTCCAAAATCTAGAAGTGATATTGAGGAGTTCCAAAGTCTTAACACCCTTGAGTACAATTTGCTTACCTAATTTTAGCAACCATGGTTTTATGGTCGTTTGAGTTTTTAGCTACACGTTTTCACACATGAATAAAATAGGGAGATACTTAAAAAGTACCTGAACACGACACACTCACAAAAAACGCCCTTTTTGAAGCTGTATGTATATGATTTGGCAAAAGTTGATTTGAAATTTAAAATGTTCCTATGTCTTCACTGCAATTTTATCAAAAATAAGATATACATCTTTGTTTAACTGCTGTTTTGCATGCAAGGAATTGACTTTTTAATTGATGTGGACAAGGAAAGTTACAATTTTAGGCAAGGGGACGTTCCAAAATAAATATTTCTTAAATAGTTGCACTTTTGAAGCGATCCTGATCCGCAACATCACTAAAGGAAAATTGATACAGGGAATTTCATTTCAAGTTCGCTCCGACCGTCAAAAATTAACTTATAATACGCAACTTTCGTCATAAAAAAACAAAAAGAGGGCACTTTTACCAGCGGATCATCAATTTGCAACCTGAATTCAAAAATTTTTAGAGAAAATTGACAAAAAGGCCATACTTAACCACCCACAGTTTGCATGTATTCCCAGTGTACAACGCCAAAGTGGTTGGTGGTGATTGGTGCTCAATGAGTGCTCAAGCATCTACTTCGCCAACTATTTCCCGGTGATTTCAAAGAAGAACCGGTAAGCTATTGTTAGTATTTTGGTTTCCAAGCCACCTTGGTGAGAGGCGTTGCCGTAAACTCGAACACTACGAGATCGAGTCCTATCACCTTCATTTTTTCAATTTTTTTTGTACAATACAATTTTTCAAGTAAACATCGGATATGGCAAACCTGGGAATATTAAGTTTTGGATATTATAAACCCCAGATATAGTAAACGCGTATATAGTAAAATTTCGGAAACCAGTAACCAATGTAACCAGTAACCATTGTAACCAGTAAATTTCATCCAAATCGGTTCATATTTGGAACTGCGCCAGCCGATTCAAGCTTAGCATGTACTTGCAATGTAGTTCTCATAAAATTTTTGAAAACAATTTTGCAAAAAAAAAAAAATTGGAATCCCATTCTATTGATGGAATGCAATAGTTTTAGAATGCAGTTGTAGTTTTGGAGTGCAATTGCTTCGGACGGATAAGAAATAATATTACTTCGGAGAATGCATATATAAATAAATATATTTTTATATTATAAGTTATTTTACATAAGTATAATTGAAAATTTTGCTAGAATTAGTGAGGCACTATTTACCGCAACACCACCACCTGTTTGTCTGGATTGTTTGTTCTACATTTTCGTTCAAATTGGTGTCCCTGGCGAACCAATTGTCATAAATTTGAGTTACATATGCCTTAAATGGCATATTATACATAACTAATAGGTCCACCCGTCCTAGGATACCTAGCTTATATAAGACCCCCGGCTTATATTAGAGACCCGGTTTATAATCAAGTTTGGAATCATAAACCCCGGCTTATATTAGAACCCGGCTTATATTAGAACATCTACGGTACATGTGCACCCGTGTAGGCCGAGCTGGCCTGATGATGTAGAGCTTCTGTTTCTATCCAATAGCGAGCCGGAGAACGAGGGTTCAAATCCCATAATCAGCCACAAAAATGTCTTTCCTATTGGTTACCCCTTAAAGGAATTACCTTGCCTCTGACATTGTGTATGCCCGTATCTCACACATGAGTGAGTGCAGATGAGTGCACATCACACAGACAGAGGATATGTAAATTACCCAAAAGGTTTCCCAATAACCTTTATATAATCCTAAAGACTGCCCTCTTTTGCATAGAGTCACCTGTGGTTATCATACGAAAGCTACGGCCGTACCTCACGCAAGGTTGGTGTCCTCGACCTTTGTGCTTTAGGTCCGTAAAACAGCGGAATGCTACGGATAGTCCGTTGATTCCGCTTGATGACAACATCTATGCTAATGAGCTCCTTTCCTACCAAATCCCTACTCTCTCTTTTACATGTTCAATGTCTAATAAACGCTCCTTTACCTTTACAAAATGTACTTACCTTGAGAAATACCTTATTTGAAACACATACTGGAATTAAGAAAGCTTATACAACTTTGTAATGCCTTGTTATGCAGAAAAGCATTCAAATCAAATATTTTTTTGCGTCATATTCTGGCTTTTAGGATATCGCAAACAGTTTTGATTGAGTGTAGTAAATTTCTAATCTTGATACGCGCATAGTCTTGAAAGTAAAAAATTGAAAAAAGTATTTAAAACACGGCATCTTGTGAATATGAGAACATGCATGTGAATGCATGCATGCATTTACTAGTTACAAGTTCAAATTTAAATATGTACTATGCTGATAGTTTAGTAGCAATTTTGTGAGCATTATAATTATACTTTTAGTTATGTTTAAAATAAGTTTCGAAAGAGTTTAGAATAATTGTTGTTTCCTAGTTGCTTTGTGTCCTAAGTTTTGTTTCCTTAAATTTAAGCTCATTGTTTACGCTATGATTTAGTGTGTGATTATAAAAATAAAATTTATTATAAATTCTGATAATTGCAAAAAAGTTTTTTGTTGTATTTTCTAATGATGTAAAAACAAATTATTTGTCGTTTTCGAAGATAAGTTGACGCAACCTTTGCAAAAAAATTTCCACAGCGCTCTAACTTTTTGTTTTTGTAAATTTTTTAGCCACTTTATTTTGGCCATAAAGTTAGACACAATGTTCAATAGATGTTCACTATGTTTAACGTACTAACTCTCGAAGTTTTTGTTCAAAAACTTGAAAAAGCTAAGATGGTCGGGTTTGTTGGAACAATTTTTTAGGTATTAAGGCGTGAAAATTGAGGGGTAAATGGAAAAAAAGGGGGAGCCCGCCTAGACTCGAACTTGGGCAAAGCAAAAGGTAATTAAGCCAAGATAGGCTCAACCAACCCCCTTATGCTTTGCAATCCCACAACATTAAAAAACAGATGGTTTTGAACCTCGGGTTTGGAACTAAAAACCACGATTGTACTAGTTTAAAAGAAAAATTCACGATAACCCTCTTTTAAATACAGTCTATTCTTATGTGTTAATTCAATAAGAATTGAAAACCAGCAGAAAAAAGTAATACCAATTAACAACCGCTAAATTTCCTTTAACAAAACCCGACCTTGGAATGCGTAAATGATGTGAGATAGGGCAGTTGATACGAAGGATTTTTCTGATAGCAAGAGAAAAAATTAAGAAACGGTAGGAACTTAGATGGTCCGCTTCACACCCCAAAGCGCAAGGGCAATATTGGCGTCCTGTTACAAACACATTAATTCTTCGAAATAAATTATCTATTGAAATAGGTGGGCAAAGGAGTGATGTGCAGCATCGTTTCTTTGTTTTTAGAAATTCAATACAGGAGGAACCAGAAATTCACAATAAAGTCTCCTTGTACTAGGACTGGCGTGATTAGTTTCAAAATAAGGATTTAAGGATCCTGCTGAATTTGTAACAAAACTAGCTTTAGTCTATTTAAACAAATATAATTACATATTTTCTACATACTTTGTAACAACATTGCTATTGATTGTTAAGTAGCGTCTAGCTGCTTTATGGGAAGACTGAGTCTGTCTGTGTGTCTGTCTGTGTGTCTGTCTGTGTGTCTGTTTGTCTGTCTGTCCGTCTGGTTGAGCCATAACTCTCGAAGGGTTTATTTTTTTGGAAATCTGTTTGGGGGTGAGTGAGTGAGATCAAGTTCGAAGATGGGTCATAGGGGTCATTTCCTTCCCATTCATTTCGACCCCGAAAGTGAACACCAAAACCGATTTTTTTTTTGGTTTTTGCTAATTTTACATAAAATTGAAAGTTATGATGGTACAAACGACCCAGGTGACCCCTGACCCTCTACCCCGCACTGCGATGACCCATTAAAAGATTCCCAAAACCCGAAAATTTGTTTTTTTTTGGGCTTGTGCTAATTTTGCATAAAATTGAAAGTTATGATGGTACCAACCACCCAGGTGACCCCTGACCCTTTTCCCCGCAGGGCGATGACCCACTTAAGTGACCCCAAAGCAAACAAAAATCTGGTGTTTTCTTGTTCTTATTCTAGGATTTGCAATAGTTCAATACGCTACTTATGTTACGTGCATTTGCAACGGTTTATTTTTATTAACTTTCCGGCAAAAATAAATCCTTTCACTTCCACTGCAATTTCTATTCAGTCTGTTACTGGTTGGATAAACTAACCTCATCAAAACGAAATTCAAGTCCAAAACCCTGACACCTTCCATTAAATAAAGGCGCAAGCGTGGGGGACACGTAGATTACATAGAGAAATATTTTGTTAAAACTATGAGCGAGTGGACGGGAATATGCATGCCCAACACTTAAAGGGCTGGCGCGACGGGAGCCTTGTATGTATGTTAATGGAGGGGGTATTTCTACCCACACCGCTCAGGCCTCAATCGGGCCCATTGCAGTAACTCC
>JAQFYP010000576.1:0-21649 GCA_034694865.1 Bilobella braunerae | reverse complement strand
AGCCCTTTTTCTCCCGGTAATGGCACTTGACCTCCAGAAATGAGGACTTCTGTTTTCTAGTCTAATGATTTTAATATTTTTTTTCTAATTCTAACTTTCCTACTTTCGCTACTGGTTGACCGTTTTACCACGGTCTATTACTGGTGAATATCACATTTGGATAAACATGATCTAGAATATATATCGTATTAACACACCAGAAACATCAAAAGTGTCAAAGCCGAGGAGAGAAATGTTTAAAGTTTTAAATATAAAACAAAAAAAAATAAGCAAGAAATTGTTCTTTTTTTGGGAATTTTAAAATAGCTAGGCAGAATTATTTTCTAGTGCAGCGTAAAGGCCAACTTCTTAGAGTAAACATAATTGACTCATTAATACACCTTAGCCGTTTCGTTTAAACTCAAACATAAACTAGAGTGGTCACTTACATTTGGATGTACAATAAAATGGTCTATCTTCGTTTATGTCTTGGTGCCATCGAAGGCAAAGTAATGAAGTGGAAATCCTTCATTATACTTCAGTAAAGTATAACTGTTGGAAACTCCAACATTATCCTAACCTTCTGTTATCTCAAAAGTTTTGTTTTAATTATTTGTTTGATGTCAGTGCGATGACCGTTTTCAAGTGGTATTACATTTACAAATACCTATTTTAAAAGTCCAGTTTTAAGTCCCCTCTTTGTGCCACGCTTTAGCCCGTTTTTGCACATTGCGACAAGATGTAACAATAATTCTATTTTGTCACATACTCATTAATTTGTATAATAATGGAATAAAACATCCTGTCTCCAAAATAGAAAAAAGCTAACGCAATCTGTACCTTGAAATTTGTTTTGAAATTATGACGCAGATTCTAAAGTACTAGTTTTTCAAATAAAATTGACAATTTTGTAATTTTAAACGTAAATTATTCAGCAAAACGTCAGTGACGTCGTTTGGCTAAAGCGCTTGTTAATAAAAAATAGTAAAACAAACCCATCTCAAGACGGATATTAATCTCGTTTCTTGTTAGTTGTCCCAATATGATGATCATCTACGGAAGCTAATAAATTGAATAAGGGTAGGAGTGCTCGGCATTTGAATTTAATTAACGCACTTAGACTCGTTTGATTTCCACTGTTTGATTTTTTTGAATAAATTCATGACATCAAATATGACTAGCCCAACCGACAAGAAAAACCAACCTACGTCACGACAAGAAGACAGAGAACTTATAACCAAAAACCAACTGGCTTAGGACGCTCGTTTGAATTGTAAAAAAATAATTCCGTCTTCATCATAGAATTAAATTACTAAACCAGCCCGCACCTGAAAATTTACTCTGAATGCCATCTTCCCAAGAAACGCAATTATGTTGCTACAATTTTTTTTTTATTTTTAAGTTGTTACGACGGAGGGCCTCTCTTGAGAGCCACGAACTCAAAGCTAAAAATTCTAACTCACAATTGCATAAAGCATTTATGAAGACATGAGTAATTATCCAAATTACATGGCCAATAAACTACATAGCTTATACTAGCATATTTTTTTAACAAGGCTACTTAAATATTATCGAAAGCGACAAATAAGTTACTGCAGAGTCATTTTTCGCAACCATTTATTAGAAATTGAAACCCGCAAGAACTTACGTTGTTAACTCATAAATATTATGACTTGCAGTATATATCTTATCTTAACGCAAGTTCACCCGAGGGCTTTTTACTTGATATTAGTTTTACACACATATATTGTAAACTGCAATACCCCAGTGTCCCTTGCATTTAATTAAAGTAGCACACACATAACTTGCAGAGTTAGGTCAGTGAGCATTTCGAAGTATTTTAGTAGATCTAATTTCAACTCTACACTGTTAGATTTGGTTTTATTTCTTTATTGACATTCAATTGACATAAAAATTATAAGTGCACAAGCCTAGTATGTAGGTAAATTATATTTAGTTTATATTTAATAAAAAGAATTAATCTTAAAATATCTTAAGTAAACAAAAATATAGTATTGATTATTAATTAAGGATACGAAAACACGGTCGTGAACTTGTTCTAAATGTCAAATAGTTTTTATATTTTGTATTGTAAAACGGTAGCAATAAATGGTACTGAAACTGGTACTGTTTAATTTCTTGATCACAGTATGAAAACTTTGATGTTCTCCAAGGCTTGCTTTTGTAAACTTTGGAGCAAAAGACCCACTCAAGAATTTTGATGTCAGTATGCCTGGTCAACAAATGTAGACGAACTGGTTTTGCTGCATAATGCATTGGTGAGCCGGAGTAATTCTTGTTAATTTTCCGACACATTCTTCACATTGGATCAAATTTTTCCATATATGAAATTGAGTGTGATCCTTCAATTAACTATTTTCCATCACTATATTTGGAATATCTCAATATTAGTAATCTATAGATTTATACATCTGACAAATTAGACTCTTCAAATCCAAAACTTAAGGTCATCTTATTGACAACATTGAATTGAAATCGCTATAATCAAAGCAAGAATGTTAATAATGAATTAATTCTTAAACTTCTAAAATAGATAACTATGCATATTAGCAAAAGTATCCTATCTGAGTTGTGTTGCGGTCAAAATAAATTTTCAAATTGAAAACGTTGAAAGCTAAACTTAAATTTGGAGCCGATCTTCAATGTTCTTTTTCGTAGTACTTTAGCTCACAATTATGCAACATTCATCGTTGGATTACATGGTGACAAAAAGATGACATTTTATTTTGCAATGTGCTAATACAATACACTGTAACACAATAAAATGGTGAATCATACTAAGGTCTTGGCAGAACAAGTGTTCTATTGAAACTTTTAAATTCTCTGACTAGTGCGTACGTGACAATTAGCTAAACTTCTTTATATAAATAATGCATTGTTGAAACTAACCAGTTAACACTATTAATTCCTAACTTCACATACATGGTATACAGTGAGCTATAGTTGAAATTTTTAATACAAAACTCGAAATTTAATTCCACAATATACTGATATGTAGAGTAATTGATTCTGTATTCGATAATTTTTTAGACACTTAGGTAAACAAAACAAAGATTCTAAAAAATAATGTAGTATCAACAAGTTCAAAAAGTATAAATAATGAATAGAACATAATTAAATGATATTCGGAACAGCGATTATCATACAGCTCATTAAAACTTTATTAACTTAAGATATAAAATAAAGTGGCATGAAATTGTGAATTAGTCGAATCTGTGTAAACAATAAGTCAAAAAATCAAATAAATATCTGCTTGCTACGTGTCTAAATATAGGTACAACTTGCATACACTACGTAACTCAAATGCTCTCGTAAAAAGTTTAAATTTCACTAAATCTAATAAGAAGGTAGGTACTAAGTAGGTTAATTTAGGTTGCATGAAGTTAATCGAGTGGGGAAATTTCAAAGAACGGATTTTTACAGAAAAGATGATTGTATGAAATTTAATTAAAACTCAAAATTGGAATACATAAATTACTTAATTTCAAACCAAGACAAATGCTTTGACCCTAAAATTAATTATAGACTCTTTTAAAAATAGATGTAACTCTTTTTTAAAAAGTCGGGGCGCAGAGGTGACAGCTTGACACACCGGGAGGGTATGCGTCAAGTCATCGCCTCTTTGTAATAGTAACTTCGTGTCAACGTCTTATGTTTGCACGGAACTTAGAAAGAAGTATGGGGAGAACTATTCACGTCAATTGGTAAACCAATACTTACATGGGCACCGGGAGGAGGTAACTCTATTGGCGTAGAATCTATCAGGGATGCAGTGACGACTGAGACCCCCTTTGCTTAAAAATCCGGGCAACAAATTCCCCTCCTCATTCCTGAGACGCTAAAAACTTATCTCGTTAAGTGAAAGGCAGGTGTGAAAAGGTGAGTATTGTAAATAATAAACAAATACAATTAAATATAATATTTTAATTAGTTAATTAATCAATTAAAATTAAACTATTTTCATATACATATATATGGTATTTATTATCCATATTAATGCAATTTTTCTGATCAATTCCAGGTCACGACGAGAAATTAGTGGCATTGTCGGGTTAAAATTATAGTAGAGTAGAATTAGATTTTTTAAGTATAAGGCTACCACAAAGGCGAATTCTTTCAAAATTTCATCCTTCTAAAGAAAACTTCCATTCTAAAAGCAATGTTATATGACTACTTAATAACATATGCCGGAATGGTGCCGATTGGTGTGTACAAGCTCGCGAGGTTCCATTGTTAGAGGAGTGGGTACCTTGTCCATACGGATTAGATTTGTAACGCTGTGACACCAATAGCACCATCATTAAAATAACTTAAAACTGCGCTCTCCGTTGCATTTGAATTTGTCGTGAGTTCAGTAAAGTACAGGATGATGTTGAGCAACCAGAATTGAGCTACGGGGGAGGTCGAGGCCTACTTTTACAGCATTATGAATATATGCCCCCAAGCTGGAATAACATCTGATCTAGGTCTACGGGGTAGAGTCCATTCTACCTGACCTACGGTAGAGAGGCCAAATTACCAGTACAAAATAAGATCCTAAGGACCAAGGTCGGAGTGGATTTGAGAGTTGAAAAACTCTGCAGGTTAGGTTTGTCAAGGCTCGCCGCCTCAATAAACAACCTCAAAGCTCAGGAGACCAACAATAAGAAGGTAGATCGTCACAGCCACGATATTGAGTTTCGATTTTAAAGTGGGCAGCTGTGAAGGCTGAAAACAGCAGAAAAGACAGAGCCCAAAATTACAATACTTATTCCGTCCTAAGGGTCTCCAGAGAATTGTTAACGTCCAGAAAGGACCCATCTACTACCAAGACCAAGGGAAGACAAATGCTAACGAGTCAGAAAAGGATCTGTGTGAGACCTTTTCCCCGGCTGAGGAAAAGCTCTAATTTATATTTTAAAGATTTTAAAATCCCGCTAGTTTTAATGAACAGGGAAAGCAATCAACACGCGTCCTTTAGGTCCCTCAATTTCAACAAGGGTTGGAGTAAGAGGCAACACCACTAAAAAAAACTTCTTTAACGTTAAAAAACCCTCCAGCTTCCGCTTTCAAACCCTCCAAAATGGCGCCAACAACCAACGCCAAGGGAGGATCCTTGAGAGAAGCAAAGGGAACTTCAAATCAGGAGTGGTTTGATTTCCGTGAGAAGTGAATTTAAATTATTAGTTATCAATTCGGATGAGATCTAAATAAAAAGGAAGTAATATAGCGTTATCCAAGGACTGTTCCTTTTAATCGGACCACTGTGAAACCTCGAGAAGATAGTTAGAAGTCGGGGGTCATTGTGGTCTTCAGGAAGGAAGGGTCATGAACTCTGAGTGGCCACTACTTCTAACAGGTAGTGTCACGCCCTGAAGCGGTAAAACCCTTAAGGGACGGCGTCTCTCTTAAGTAAACTTTCTCTATTCAACTTTCACCGAGAATTCTCGTTTGTCGTTCCTCGCCTCGGTCTACTAAACCAACCAGGAAATAAACTTCTTCAGCTAAATCTTCAGATAAGTTCTTGATATTTATGTATTCATATTCACTCTAATTAGCTTACAGTCAGATACAGTCAGATTACTCTACCACTGAGGCCATCAAGGCCAGGAGACCTGGGAAGTGACCCCTGGAGTCACTTCTTAGGCCTTCGGGAGATTATGTGAGGCATCCTCGTCCCTAGGCATAACTTCAGCCGGGGTTCGGGGGGCTCACATAAATATGGCCCTTCGACGCTTAGAATTTTTTTTTATATATAATTAAGTACAGAAATTTATCGACCCGGAATTTTTTTAGTACAAATTTTACGCAATTTATGTGTCATAGACACATAAATGTGGCCCTTCGATCCGTTTAAACTCATTTTTCTAATTCAAATTAAGCCATTTTATGTCCCTGCGACATAAATATGGACCTTCAGACCAAGAATTTTTTTTCTAGTTAAATATCTATTAAAAATTGAACTAGAAGGTTTCTTACATTCAAAAAAATTTTTTTAACGAACTCAAAATTTCGAATTCTCAATTTGCTTCGCTTACAAACGCAAAATGGAATAGAAAGGCTCTTCAAGCCAAGAATTTTTTTTTGCAAACACTTACATTTACTTTTTTATGGCAACGTTCCTAGCTCAATTTAAACGAAAATGTTATCAAGTTTAAAATTTAAACATTTAGGCTGAGATCGCTCAAATTGATTAAAAATCTCTTTAAAAATTTACTAATCGGTTCATTAAGTTCAAAATTATCTAAGTTAAAAATCTCAAATTCTATTGCTCTGGCAAAATCAAAAATTTTAAGAAAAAGGCACTTCATGCCCACAAATTTCCATCTCTACAAATTTACCTTCTTAAATTAAAGTTTTTTTTAAAGAAATTCTAACAATGCATTAAAAATTTAGGCTTCAAATTTACTAATTCAAAAGTGTTTAAATCTTCAATGTTCTGAATTTTTTAGCTACAATAAAGTTATTAATTTTACTTGTGAGTTAAAATCAGTAGTTTCCACTTCCATAGTATCACAAAGTCTAGCCAAAAATATTTACAATCTTTTGACGGCTGCACATATAGATACGCGCGCGGCTGATGATTTTTGCCCTTTTTTTGAAGTGACTTACCTGAACTTTCTCCGTAAAGTGTTAGTTTAGGAACATGTAATACGAAAAGTGAAGGGTAGCTACACGTCTTTGTAAGTGAAGGTACCCCTTTGCGTTTCAAGTGTAAATGTCCCATAAGAAAGTTCAAACAATTGAAATGCAAAATGCTGTCACTTGCACATGCGTGGAACGCAGCAGCTAATATTTGGCTAAAGTACTTAAAAAAGGTTGGTGAGCACCCTGTATAACGCTGGTGCTGATCCGCGTGTTCCCTCCTGTAATGGTCCCTTGTGAGAGAAAGTGTAAAATTAACTTATAATTTTTTTTTTAATAAACCAAAATCAAAAAGCGGATTAATTATTTCTTAAGTACGAAAAGTTAATTGAGAAACGCATTATTTTGGCATAAACAACTGTCAGAATAACGCGCATTTACGCACCTTCCCAAAAAAGGAGCGAGCATATTTTGGCAGGGGAACCTAAAGTGAAAAATGAAATGAGACCCCGGCCAAGGGTCCAAAAATAAGCTAAGAAAACGGAGGAGTACGCTTTCTTAAGCGTCCCTTGGCAAGGAAATCATCTTGGCTTCATTCTAATTTGAGTGCGTAATCCCGTAACACACTTTGGATACATTCTACATCACGCACTTTATCCATCTTTACAATTAAGGCAATTCATACTCAAACTCAATTATCAGTTTATTAAAACATCTTGTACGAAAACTGGTAAAATAAGTCCTTAAAAAATAAATCGGTGGACAAATGGAATGGGACGTATAACAAATCCATCTTAACGAAGAAAGCATAAATAAATTGACACCCAAGAGGGAAACTCAAGGGCAAAAACCTTAAGCAAAAGCAAGGACAATGGAAGAGTTCTAAACAACCACACCCCCAGGTAGGAGAGGCTTAAGGGCAGCAACCGTGACCCAGAACAATCAAAATGACGGGACGTGGCCATCTTTCCAAAAAAAATATCCATCATCATCTTCAAGGTCAGTACATCCAGGAAATTAAAACAAGCAATCTACAGTCACCCTCTAGAGGCCCACTACATCACCTGCTCATCAAGTCACCTGGAGGTGGCCACCACGAGTTAAGCTACCCAAATTTATATCATCACGCATCCATATTCAGTTAAGATTTAAGATTCACATACGATCAAGGTATCAAATAGAGACTATAAGCTTATTTCATAATTAAGTTGTCATTTAAACTAAATGGGCCACAAAGAGCACACAAAAACTAAGTCATTTCAAAATTGGATAAAAGGCTAAATCAAAGTTGGCACAACTCATAATTTTCACATAAAAGCAGAAAAATTGTGAGTAAACTTAGAAAGCAAATTAGAACAAATTAAAAGCTAAATTTTGTAACAAATATTTCTCCTCAACATTTTAAGAACTCAATTTTCAAAAGAAACTACATTAGGAAGATTGTATACCTACGCAAAAACTATAACGTAAAAATTCTTATTAGAGAGATTGTTGAAGACGTAAATCTCAAACGTAAAATCGTAAACCATTCAACATTTTTACAACTTGAAGGTTAAGACAGTAAAGGAGACTTCGGAATCCTAGGTCATCTTACAAGCGCTTATAAGTTCTCAAATTAAAAGGTGAAAAAATATATTAATTCAAACTAAATTAAGAATTGACAAATGCTCTTTATAACTTCCATTTGCCCTTCACTAAGATTGAATTGGGGTCTATAATTTGGATTATTAACTTAATGAAAGGGGGGTCTCACTCATTAAAAGGACGGTTGTCTTAGATCTATCACTTAACAAGGGGCAAGGGCCTAACCCACTCAAAGGGGGGACTTTAAAACAAATTTATAAAATTAAGACTTCCTTACTATCACAAGGGGATTCCTAATACCTATCCAACTCAAAGGGGGACCTCAACATCAACTTAAACCAACTGATGGGGGGTTTCTAAAGAAGTACTAAATTAAAAGGGAGTCTAGCACCCTCATCAACTTAAAGTATGATGTAAAGTTATGAACTTCGTCATAATTCCACAGAACATCTGTCCTGTGGTAATTCTTTCTCAGAAATCAAAATACAAAGAACAAATAAAAGGCTCTTTTACACATTAATGGACTGCATCTACTGCAAAGAGACGTACAAACGTCCATTCCATAAAATACCTAAAGGAAAAATTTTCTTTATGAAATATGTTCTAGATACAAAAGAAATTAAGCGAGAAATTGCAAAACGACAGATTCTCTTAAGAAAAAGTCCAAGACTCAACAAACACCTTTTGCAAAGTAATCAAAAAGTTGTTTTACAACGACTTGAACACGATGTATGTTTATTTTGTCAATACCAAATATGCAATAGAGTTCATTAACGTTTTCCAATTATAAACAAATATACCATCTGGAATCTCATCTTTCTCTACAAGACGAAGTAGAACATTCTTCAATCAATAAAGCAATTCTGAAAAGTAAAGTAAATCGACTTCAAATAACTGTCGCAAATTTAGAAAACGAAATCAAAATATTAAGGAATTCAATTCAAATCAAACAAATTTTTAAACATACCAGAAATAAAGCTCAAATAAGTGCCCGGCTGTGGCCAAACTCTATTCTAACAAAGGAAATAAAGAAATCTTTAATCAAAGCGCGAAGTTAAAGCAAATATCTTCAACAATTAAGAACCTTAAATGATTCTTTGTACAAACTAAAGGAAATTAAAGCAACACTTAAAGGTCATTATTAGTAAAGAAATGTAAAACCTTGAAAGCTCTTCAGAAACTTTGATTTTGCACTGACAGACTTCAAAATTTGGTCTTACTTGAAACTAGCTACAAATCCAGATTCAAGTCAATCCATTCTACACATCTTCCTGTGGTAGGTTCTAGTAAAGGCCAAGGCCGCCATCTTGAATAAAGGCCTTTCTCTTACGATCACCCTTCCTGGCATGTTGTGTTGACGCAAGTCAATCCCAATCTTGTTTGATAGCGTAAAGTTCCCTGGTTCCGTAAAAGTAATAGGGATAAGGATAATAGAAAGAAGGACCGAATACTTATCTGAGTGAAAGATCGTTGCCACGACTCTACGGTCAAGTTGTTTTAAATTAGGGAATGGTCCACTAACCAGGCCCACACGTTTACCGTCTTCCTACTTCTGTCCAGGGTTCGTGCCCTTGTTCGGACGCCATCTTGGGTCATTTTCAAAATACTCAGATCTGAAGGCCGCTTGTTCGTCCCAGAACTATCATTCGGGTTCATTCCACGGTTCTGGCACCAAAGGTCATTGTTGGAACTGCACTGTCTTTATTTGCTAAGTGGGCAATAACTTCTTTATTGATGTTTAAGGTAACACTGAGAGGTAGAATCGCTCCTGGCTGCTTGAAATGTTTTAGTATTTATATAAATCTACAATCTAAAGGTCCCTAGTTCATTCCCACGTTTCGGCACCTATTATGACTTTATATTACATGTGTACCATACAGAAGGGTTAAGGAAGAATTTGTGAGCATGGCCACGATTAACTTCACAAATAAAAACTGAATTTGAATATAAATAACCTCAGAGGAGTAGCTCTCTGACCGTGTAGAGTTCCCTGGTTCGAAGGTAGAGATAATAAGGAAGGTAAAATAATTATCTGAAAATGAGTTGAAGGAAGATTACTGCACTGGGAGGACAAATCTGATCCAATTTTCCAGTATCGTGGTAAATAGAATCGTGGTTTACCTTATTCCGAGCTTGTAAATTAGATTTTTTTTTGTCTATTTGGAGACATTGATAAATAACCATTTTTAAATCGGACTTTGTTTCCATTTCCCTTCGCTTGAAGTAATAGGGCGTTCTATTTAGCTCTTTCTATTCTGACTTCTATATAAAAATCATCTCTTTTTCAACATTCGAGTTGAACATCCTGTACTTGTCTAGCTGTAAGGTATCAACAGCACATACCTTCCGTCGGCATTGGTCACGATTCGAAGTGGTCATCTAACAATTCATAAGTCTTTCTATTTTGAGGCTTCATGTTCGTTCTCCGCATCGGGCTCTTTTAAAAACCACACCATATTTAGAATATTAGAAAGTGTTTAAAGAGGCCAAGAGAATCATAGTCTTACCAAAACTAGGCTTCTAACACCACATTCTTCGGAGTGGGCTTTGGTAAAGCACAACTTTGGCTGTAGCATTTTCTGCCTCAGGCTTCTTCATTTCACAGGTCAATATAGAATTGAACTTCGGATCCAGGAAACCAGACTTAAAGAACCGTAGCATTTTCTGAATTGAGTAGAAAAACATCATATTCCCTCAATTCAACATATAAGGAAATTAGGATTCTCAGTAATAATCTTTAAAAGGATCTTTTAAGATCATGGCCTCCTGGGCATTCAGCAGAAATGGCGTCGCTCTAACGAGAAAAGCCAAGAGTTACCGCTTCAACTTTCCATGGTGGCTCTTAGACCACTTGAGCGCTCAACTAAAGAAATAATTCTTTGAAAAACAGAACAGACTTCTTCTTAAGAAATAGTTGAACAGGACACTATTATCCTAAGGTCGTGACCTCACGAATTCTTAAATCCAGCTCTAAAGACTTTTCATCGAATTCTAAGGCAAGATCACTCCTTATAAGGAAAAAGGAAACTAAATCGATTTGAAGAAACTACACAAAGAGTTCTGCAAGAACAAATGTTCAATGAGTTAACTTGAAGAAAGCTGTTGATTGTGGGATAGGTTGCAGTATTTTGTTTAGCTCATTGTTCTTCGACTGTTGAATTGGTTTTTTATTAGTAAATGCACAATCCCTTGTTGTCTTTACTTCCATTTTAGGGTTAGTAGACCGATACAACCAGTAGCTCGGTCTCTTGTTCCTTGACTTTCTGAGCTAACGAGACCAGCAGATTTAACAAAAGCGTTGTTGTAAGTGGTCTAATTAGACTAATTCCTTTGCGACACATTTATCTCTCATTAAAGTTGGTTTCTTGTACCGTACATTGTTGAAATGAGAAAATTTATGAATTCACTCGGTCCATGGCCAGACGGTTAAAGGGCCGAGAATAAATAAACTCAATCAAAAAAAAAATTAAAGTTGGTTTCCACCATAGTCTCTAGTCCAGTCGGCAAGCATTGTTATAACAAGCTGAGCGACCTTTGTGACCCTTGCTGAAAAAAGCATGGTTTTAGGTTAGGTATAATTTTTATAAGTTTAAGGGAGAGATTTTATGTTTAAGCGTCCCGTAGTTTTAAGATTAGGTTAAGTTATAAGTACTCGTCGAGCCTTTTTCTTTAGTAAATTCTTGCTGTCTTCCAGTAAACTAGCCTTAGCGTGAATCTAACTAATTTCTAAAGTAGCGTTTGTAAAATTAGAGTGTTGAGAAAAATAGTAAAATAAATATTTTAAAGACTACTCTGGCAAAAGTGAGACCAAGGATCCTTCGCATTCTTCAAGGAGCGCCGGCGGCCTTAGCCCTTGCACGACCCTTTTTCCTGGAACGTGAAAAAAAGGTTAACAAAAACAATTAATTACTATTCGATATTCCGGCCTTGTCGCAGAGGTGGGACTTGATCCGCCTGAAAGTAGGGAATTTAAGGGCTACCTTGGGGGCAAGGGGCACCGGCTGGTCTTGACGGCCGCGGTGTTTGACGGCTTGGACTCTCTGCCCTTAAGGGCTGGAGAAACCGACGTTCCTTGCGCCTCAGTCAAAAGGCTGGACTTACTCCGCCTTCCTCGGACCAACCTTACTTTCTCCGCCAGAAAGGCTGGAGCTACGGCTGGAGAATGCCAAGGCGGCCATTCCTTTTTCAAGGGTTTCCCGCTTTTCTTAACAATTAAAGTATTATAACGTATTCTTTGAGTTTGAAGACCTAAGGAAAGGTCAAGTGTCCACGAACTTTGCGCGACACTACGCGAAGGTAGGCGGCTCCTTAAGGGCTCGGTCAGTGGCCTTTACGGGTGTTAAATAATTAATATGTGCAAATGTCACAGAGCACACAAAGACTTTCTTAAATTAACGTAATTGACGACTTCGGAACACGCAGGAGCAATTTGACCTCAAAAATTTACAAATTATGTTTTAAATTTAAAAGGAACAAGTTAAATATTTCATCAATTAGGGCGCTTTTAAATTTGCTTAACTATATTTCTTATTACGAGCAAATTGTTTTTTAAATCAGGAACTCTTCATTTATTGTAAGATCCTTTTGATTTTTTATTGCACCTCGGAAAGTCAGAAAGGTGTGAATTCGGCACATTAATATTAGAATAAACTTTTCTTAGTGTCCTTAGCTAAAATCAATGCATTAATTGAATATGCGATCTTTAAAAATAAAGTAAAGCAAGTTCAAATTAAAGTTACCCAAGCGAAGGATCAAATTGAAATCTTAAAATTCAATTTTAAATTTAATTAAGTTTTTAGAATTTGTTTTTAATTTGAATTTAACGTTGGTGTAAAATTTGACGTTGAAATTTAGCTCAAAATTTGATTCGAATTTCTTTGAATTCGTGGTGTAAACGTCAATGAGCAACTCTCGCCATAATTCCCTGGATAAGTTAAGGCTTAAGGACAATTTGAAATAATATGTTTAGAAGAAAAGACATGATTAAGCTACTCCTTCATTTTTGCAAAATAATAACTGAACTCTATAGTACCATCTATACCATAAATAAAAATAATTTTTATTTGACAAATAAAAAAAAAATTCCAAATTCCCATTGTTGGTATATATAAATTTAGTAGTTACTTATGAAATTTTCTCTACAACTATTGAATAAGCAGTGCAACGGTCACAAGCATAGTTTCTTTCAGAGTAAAATACCTTGTAATAATTTAAGTTGTCGGAGGTAGCAAATGACTTCAAACATTTTCAAAGTCAGAGGCCTAACCTAGCACGCCTGTACGACACTGCACGTACGATTGGAGACTGGTTTGATGATCTGTGCTATACCTGCAGAGGGAGCACTAATATTTTTTTTATTTTTGTGTGAACACTCTTTTAAGCATTGCTTGTTTTGTAGATTTTGAACACAAAACACACTTGAATATTTTTATACCATAGTGCTATGGTTCATTCGATGATAGTGGCCATGGTTTCACTTTGTAGTCTACACACGTGTACACTACAATGTTTGTCTGCTCGTCTCGGGAAGTCACAAGTTCTTGTCAAACAGTTTACTTAAAATTTTAATTTAAAATGTTCTTCACTCGAAACTAGCCATTGGAATAAAGCTTTAGAGTACAACTTTAGAAAATTAGAACAATACAAAAACGTTGAACATTCCTTCTTCAAAAATGCTCTCAAAATAGAAGTCCAATTGGAACAAAAGGTGTCAAACAAAGTTATGATACGTAAAACTTGAACAAAAAATTGTGTAAAATTTTTAACCCATTTTCAATAGTTTTTTAAAGGTTCGAATTGAGAATTCACAACGTATTTCTAGTATTTTGAGCTCGCACGAAGGTTTATGGTATAATTTTCGTTTGCTGTGTAAAGTTCAAAAAAAAATTCTAGTAAATTGTGAAGGTGTTTTTGCGTGGTGAACAATTAAATTTTCTAATAAACCGTTACAAACGCACGTAACCTAAATAGCGTATTGTACTGATACTAAAATACTTTGATGCAAAACTAACAAAATCCGTCAAAACTGGTTTCTCGATTTTTCGGTTTTGGGGGTCATTTATGGGGTCATCTCAAGAAAAGGAAAGGGTCTGGGGTAACTTTCAACCTTCTTTTCTTGGGGCCCTTGAAAACATCATAACTTTTCGTATCATGCTAAACTACTAAAAATCCGAAAAAATGGATTTTTCGGATTTTATGAGTCATTTAGGGGGTCAGTGATATTTGGATGAAGGGTCTGGGGCCACCTTGGTCCTTGAAATCATCATAAATTTTCGTTTCATTCAAAACTAGCAAAAATCCGATAAATCCGAACTTTCGGATTTGGGGGTCGCACATTGTCTCTTAGCAACTTGTGTGGCGACATAGAGACAGCATAGTCGTAAATAAACAAATAAAAATTGCATGGAAGGGCCATTTAAGGAAAAGGGTTTTACTTGAAGGTCTCAGGTCAAAAAAGGTCAAACTCAATAGCAGTTTTTGACAGCCCTAATTTTTTAGAAAGTGATTGTGCAAATTATGTCAATACCGGATGGCGCCGTCCGAATCATCTTGTCAGCTAATTAGCCACCTGAAAAGAAGCTCTATTTCGTTATGTGAGGCGTTAAACGTAGCAAAACCTGAATCAGAGCTTGCACAACTTTTTTTGGCGGTATTTTTTTTAAAATTAGAACTTTTTCTCTTATTGTTAAACTAGAATTTAATTGATCTTCGTAGACAAGGTCAATGACTTTGTCATTCATAAAGTATTTGGAAACTTCTGGAGCGATTGGGAACTGAAATAATTTAACGTAATTATATTTAACTAAATAGCAGTTAATTAGTGCCTTTAGACTAAAGTTATTGTGCTCGTTGTGTCCAGAAGCGGATCAGCAGCTGGTCTACGTGGACAAGGCCAATCACAACGTCATATGATCAGAGTCATTAAATTGAGCAAAATAAAAATATATTTTGTTACTTTCAGTTTAAAACAATGTTTTCAATTTTTTATTGTTTAAAAAAAATATTTATTGAATTTTGCTCAAACGATCCCCTCATAAGTTTAAAATGGCCAGGTTTTTTATCCTTAGTGACCAAAACGTTGTTATCAACAAGTTAAAATAAATGCACTGTGGGTCGTCAAAATGAAGGTGAAGGGTATGACCCCTGTGGTGTCCTTCGTTCCTTTGCGAAAGATACCCGGATCCAGACTAGATCCTGAAATGAATAAAAACTGGACTGGTCGAAATCCAAAACTAAAGTAAAAGTTTATTATGACTTTGATTCAAATTAAAGAAGGAATTGAAAGTGCACAGAGATAAACCTGACTTGGTAACTCTAATCTAATTGCGAATTTGCTCATTCATTTGAAAACTGCTAACTAAGAATTTGGCAAGACTAAATAGACATTGATGAAAAACATTACGTAACCTTGACTGTTAAGAAGGAGAAAATATATTACTTAATATATTACAACCCCTATGGCCCATCTTCAAACTTGGCCTCACCCTTGACCCCTACTATGTATAACTGAAAACAGATTTGAAATAAGTTATTCCGTTCGAGAGTTATCGCGCAAGCAGACGGACAGACGGACGGACAGACGGACAGAACGTTCCCATAACGTAGCTAATACGCTACTTAGTAAAGAATACTAACATATTGAACGTTTTCTGAATTCAAATGATAGAAAGTTAAAACTATTTTCTATTGCAAGCTTAACCGTTTTTACTCCATATGTGCCATGGAGGAAAACTTTATAAAAAAAAAATTGCAAATATGAATGTTACATTTTTTTTAAAAAATGATAACTGATATGCATTCAAGATTTTCTGCCTCAATTTGAAGACAAGGAATCTTCAATCTACGAAGTTTGAAAGAACAGTTTATCGGCCAGTTGAAATACATGGACAAAACTTTATAACTACAAATAAGGCAGGTGCTAACCGTAATTTGTTGCCGTTAGAGAATTTAGCGCTTTCACCTTTGAATCATTACAGATATGAGCACGTGACTCAGTCCAACGAGAAGGTGTAAAATTATGTAATTGAAAAAAGTTTCATTTAGCAGCTGCCTTATTGGTAAATAGATGAGTTGTACCAGAGACTTGAATCCATTGGATAGCTAAATTTGCTTGTCAATTTCATTAAATCTTCCTTTTTTTCATTAAATGTTTAGGCCTCATAGAACGATCGATTACTCATTAGTTCCAGTAAAGTGTATCGGAATAAATGGTCTAGTTACAAATGGTGATTTGAGAATACTTTCTTTGCTTCATGCTGTGTATCAGATGTTGTAGATATTGTTGTATGTCAAATTGTACAAAAATTGTTTTCAAATTTTTGCCTAACGACTATTTCCAAATATAACTTGTCGTAAACTTAAATGTGGAAATTTTAACTACGTGAAATATTTGGACGACAAAATACTCTTTTAAAACACAATCTAATGTTTCATTTAAACAATGTTCAGTTGTAAAAGGCTCTTGATTAGTCAAATTAAATATTTTCCCATGTAAGGTCTCAAAGAAAGTTCCGTATTTCACAGTAAAAATTCCTACCTACGCAAATCAATCTCAAATTTATCACATATCAAGGAGCCAACTATAGATTTAAAAGATTAAACACTATAGAATTATACTATTACTTTAAATAAAAGCAAAAACAAAGGAATTTATAAGACTAAGGACGTTTGAAGAATTTTCCTAATATTGAAGGGAGAGGAATTTACGAGGAAGGGATGCAGGGGGTGAGCGGTCACACAAAAAGTCTCCACCTTATAACCCTTTTAATACACCAGATATGGGCATCTTATTAAAAAAAAACATTATTATTTGAGGGGAGCTACATGGTATTGCCCCCATTTCTAGGGTGAGTTTTTTGGCCTGAACCTGAACATAATGAACAGCAGATTTAACACCCAATGCACTCTCGGTAGTTCAAAATGACAATCACAATGGCTACAATTTTTGTTACCCTTTCCAAAGCATATGCCTAATGACGTGAAGGTTAGTTGTGAAAGATCAAAAAGTTAAAGTATGCAACATTTCGAATTCATGATGTGTTGAATTGAGTAAAGCAATGAAAGCTTCAAATAATATCCATACGTTTTTAAACTGGGAAACAATTACCTTGGCGAAGATATATATGTGCACAAAAGTTTTGTTAAAATAATTTCAACAACTTAAGAAAACTTTAAACAGAATAAAAAGCTTTCAAACAATTAGAGCGCTTGAGTGCATTTGAGCCTTAAAATTTTTAAATTCCTACGTTTACTCGATTTTTTACGCACTCAGAGCAGCTCAATGATTAATCGAAAAGTACGGTTACAAAAAAAAACACATTTAATAAATAGATTAAAATTACTAGATAGGATTACAATGGTAAATTAGTTAACCGCAAATAAAAATTAACTTAAGAATTTCCAATATTACACTTTTTAATTGTATTTTATGGTATTTTAAAACTCCCGATTACGTGTCCTCCGATAATTTTTATAACGTTTGGTTTCCACCGCGATTGCCAATTGCAGTTTCAAATTCACAGCATTTACAGCAAATTCACAGCAAATTCCATTTCCCAGGTCGCTGATGGTACTCAATTGTTTCCATTTTAAAAGCAAAAAAAACAGTAAAAAAAACCCAAGATCCATGCAACGATCATGAATTTTATGGAGTTTTCACCTAGCCATTTTCAATTGGTCGCATAGGCTCTTTTTCTCATCCTGACACTGCTTGAGCACTTGTTGCGTCATGGAATGCGTCAGGTCTCGCTCAATTGTTGTTAGCCTCTTCAACTCCGGTTCACGGGTGTCTACATCATTCAGGAATAGGTCAAAGCAAAACTTGTCGTCGACTTGCTTCGTGGCTTCGACACGATCCAGGCTAGTCACTGAAAGTGGAGTGTAAACAAGAGCATGCGACATTAAAAATCAGTTCCAAACATGCGTTGCATCGGCTTCGAATCGCTGTCACAATACTTCTAGCATTACAGCAAGTTCGACATAACCCCATTAACCAAGCTAACAAATTTTACCTCTTCTAGGTCAACTCGTGTCCACTCAATATGTTGTAAATTGACGTTCATGACCTTTGACCTTTGGTTAACATGTTGCCTACCTCAACCAAGTCTTGAAGGAATGAAAGTGGAAGATGACAACGGTCACCATTACTTTGGTCTTGCCAGACCTTTGACAATCGGTAATGTAACTTTCCTTGGATTTCTTGCAAACACCCACTATGGTGGTCAAAATTTGGATGGTCAATTTGTAGAAATCTAAATTGGATAACTTACTGGCGAGAAGCTTAACAAAACATAATAGCTACCTACTCAAATTGTGTCTATTGCTAAAGCTCTACCATAATAATTTGTTTTACATTTTTTTGCCCCCAATGTAAATTTACTTCAATGTATAACTGTTGTATTATAAATTCTACCCGGTAATTATGAGTCAGAAATATCATATTTCAAAATAATTAAGTGGTCAACCCTAAAATTAAAAGTAATTGCTTGAGGAGATATGGAGGAGATACAGCTGCAATATTTTAATTGATTTCCCCGCCCAATTAATGAGTAAAAGTGGAACAGCATATTGATTTTCAATTAGAGTAGTAATATAATACAGAATCCCGTCATAGAAATAATTTTAGAACAAAAATATCTCAAAATGGTTGTATCACATGAACTACTACTGCTCCAGAAGCTTCTTATTATTGCCACCAAATTTAACATCCTTGAAATTGAGTACGATTCTAAGAGTAAAAAGCTGCAAATGGTAAAATATTGTGCTCGGAAGTATATTGGGTGGTTGGCCAATTTATTTCAAATTGCCAACTTCTCGCTTTGCGTAGCTCAAATGCTCTTGACCCAAACCATTCCCATCAAGGTAGCTCTGGTTTCTCTTGCAATAACAATTGCTGGCACACTATCTTGCCGCTTTAATGTGTTCAACTACAGTGAGGAAATTGTCGCCTTAACCAACAACATTTTCACGATCAATGATGCAATTGGTTTGTGCAACAAATATTCTGGAAAGTACAAAGTAATCGGGAAGGATTGCTCTTTCTTCAATTTAAGTTTTTCCATAAGAGAGTGAAAGCCTCCATTAAATGAGAAAGCACAATATCTCTCGTTCACTCTGTGCGTTTAATATGTATTAAATAATTGAGCTTATATTAGTGCATTTAATTCAAATAATATTTAACTTAGAAAAACGCATGTCACGTGGTGGAAATTTATGTAAAATACGTGGTGATGTTGGCAAGCACTATTGGAAACTTTGCGCAATTTTCCTGGCGACTATTGGTATTTCAGGAGCCACATCAGTGGCTATTGGCGTTGCTTTAGTCAGACCCATATTTTCTAATGCATTATTTTTATGGGCGTACATACTTTTTTCACCCTTTTATGCTACGGTAGTCGTTTGTGACTTACTATTGTGCACGGGAATCGTAATTCCGTCTATGAGGACTGTAGCCTTTTGGCTTCACAAATCATGGTAAACGACACAAATCACGTTGTTTATTTTTTATCAAAGTATTAGGTTTTGCCTTTTATTGTTTGACTTGGAGCCTTGACTTGAATTGAATTTAAGAAATAGTAGTTTCATTTCAAGTTAATCCTTCAAAGAATATAAGTTTTAGCTTCATCAAACTTGAGCTTGAGTGTTTTGGTGAACATAGTGATCTGCGTAAACTGTTAATTTTTTTATCATTAAAGCACCGAATGGCCAGTGAAACGCCTTAAAACTGCTGAGGAGTGTATCTACGTCTACCGAACACTGCACCTTTTTAATCAGCTTAACAATATTGCGTTTGGTACGATATTTTACCCTGGATTTAAAATGCACTTAATTTCTGGAATGTTTGTCTTGGCATATTGCCTCATTCGATTGCGAGACCACATTCCATTACCAATTTACGTCTTGTTTGCATTATATTTCGGCACAATGACGACAATAATCATTCCTGCTGCCATTGTGATGTCAAACATATACAACACATCAGTTACTTTTCATCAAAACATAAGATTGATGCCGGACGGTGGTAAACTTCAGCTACAAAAAATACTGGATTCTATACCTGCGCTTAAGTGCACAATTGGAGGTTTTTACCATATGGAAGCGGTGAGCAAAGTACTTCTATAATGAAGCGTAATTTTACAGTAGAATTTCACATTTGGGAAAATATCCTGCCCCCTTTGAGTTTACAGTATACTGTAACCTATGTGACAATGTAGTGTCATTTATGTTAGTCAGGGCTAAAATAACTTAAATCTTAAAACCTACACTGTAACCTTTTGGTTCTCAAAAGTGAAATTCTACTGTACGCTACCACTCCACTGTTGAATTTCATTTTCTGTTGTGATAATTGTGTGTTACAATATTCACAGGAAGCAAAATTAACTCTGGCCGACAACTTGGCGCGAGGAATAGCGTTTAGCCTTCTTGCAGAATAATTTATTTAGGGATTCAGAACTTTAAAAAATATAGCTAATAACGCGGTACCTTCAAAGATAGCTCGCGGTTTAAATAATTAAAACAAACTTGCATTTTTTTTAAACTAAAAGAACCTAATGATCAGGCTTAAGAAACATTTTTTTAGTTCATAGTTCCGTCAAATAGAAAATAACAATATTTATGTAAATACTTTATCACTCGGAAAAAAATACCGTATCGTATTGTATCGTAACAAAAAAATCACAACATGCAGTTTAGGTAAGGAATTGGGAGGTTTGCTCCTCTAAATTAAATTAACTACGCTTTAGTAAACGAAAAAATTGACTTAGGGGAAGTCCAAATGAGTCCACCTTAAAGTCTTTAGAAGTACTATGTAGAATTTGTGATCCATCCTAGCTTTTATGCAGAGAAATGAATCTTTGTTTTTACTATTATTATTTAAATATTATGAATATTGGTTGTTGAGAATAAGTGGGCAAACGAGTATAAAATTATTCGAACGAGAGGATGTGATCCTCAACGTTTAATTAAATGTTGTTAATTAATATTAATTAAGAACACTCGTTTGTGGGCGGAGATGACATCGCCAAGAAGGAGAGATGAGGAGAAGCCCGCAAAACAGCTCTGGCTCCCTTCATACGAACTGAAAAGTTTCTGCCATCTTTCAGGTCATCAGCCAAATGCCCCTTTGTTCCTTAAGTCGTGAAAAGGCGTTTGTGCCAGGAATGTGTACTAAACCTTGAAAGGTACATTTCCTGGAAAGGACCTTTCCTTTAGGCTCTCTATTTTCGTTCGCTTATGAGCCTTTTCTTCGTTGAAGTTCATAGGGCCCTTCAAGCCTTCATTATTAGTTTTAGTGCTGTAATGTCTCTTGTAATTTCTTTTAATTTCAAAAAAATTTAAACGCTTTTGTTTTCATAGTTCTCAAGAAAATTCATGCACTTGGCCCCAGATCACTTAACGCTTGTCATTGCCAATTAGTTATCAGATGCTAACTTTAAGGACGCGTTACAGTAAACAAGTAGGTAATTAATAAATTAGGCAGATCCATTGGCAACCAATTAAATTG
>JAQFYP010000575.1:0-21650 GCA_034694865.1 Bilobella braunerae | reverse complement strand
CCTAATTTTAGTTCACCTGAAATTTCGAGCAAAGCTCCGATTTCCTTCCAGGCACTCTCCCGAAGCGTATTATTTTTATAACTTATCAGGACTTGTCCCATAAAAGAATAATCTGTCTCTGACACCGTCAATTACCACTTGCTCCGCCTCCGCTGTTTTTCAGATAATTTTCCAAAAGGCATTTTATGCCTAAAAGCTCTAATTTTCCTGATTATTAACGAAACTGAAAATTTTTGGGACCCTAGATGGCGCATTTTTCATACTGCAATTAATGCATATCTCGAAACTAAATTAAATTAAATTAAATTAAAATAAATTAGCCACATCACATCCTAGCGTCCAAATTAAAGAAAGCACTTAAAATTATTCATCACTTGAAAAACAACCATAAATGTTTACAGAGAAGACGAACATTAAATTGAACAGGAAGATTGTTCCAATTTTCCACTGAAAAACACATTTTTAATAAATTCTTTTTAAACGACATTTTTTTAACTCAATTTGTTCCCTGATAGTGGACCCTTCAAGGGGTCGCCTTCCCTTAACAAAACGCGAAGAGCAAATAATTCAAAAAGTGATAATTATGGCAAAATGTTACCTGCATAAATTCAATAAAATCAATTCTTTTTATCTACTGAGCCCTTCAAGGGCCCTCTTTGCAAAATGTCAAGAACCGATAATCTAAAATATGATAAATTGTCCATATATTTGATAATTTGTTTGCCACACTACGACAAAAATTGTTCATAGCCATTGTTCATTTGGACCCTTCATGGGCTCTTACTTAGCAAGGAGTCATGACAGAAACAAAAAACTATAAATGCTCAACTCATGCACAAATTACTATTTAAATAACTTACAGTGTGCAACCATTATGAAGCCCGAGACAAAAATGAAATTATTTACCATTTTAACACATAGTTTTAAAATTGAAAGCTAACCCCAAAAATATTTTTTCCCCAAAATTTGTGCGTATTTTAAATGAGAAATATTACCTTCGTGACACTTCAGGCGTATTTTGTAAATAAGTAACCAAAATAATTGTTTAATAGTTGTTGTAATAGATACAAGACAGAATGAACAATATTTGTTAAAAGCTTCAACAGTTGAACTTTTAAAAAAAAAACACTGTTTATGACAAAACAGTTAAGGCTGTTTATCCTGCATCCGCTCACAAAAGCATTTTGAAAATAACGCCGAAAAATTCAATTAGTAGGTTAGTCGTGGCATTATGATTACAATGAGTGTGGAGGATAAAGATTATTTTAAATTCGGAACGGAGAAAGCTCCAAACAAAAACATAATCTTTTTACTTGATTTTCTCCGCTTCAAAATTTTCCAAAAGAGTTCCCTAATACTTTCATTACTTTTTACTTTTTTTAATTATTGCTTTGTTCAAAACCAGACTTTTCTAAATTAAAAAAAAGTTTTGTTCTGTTCAAAATCGTTCTAACAAAGGTGAGACATTCAAGCACATAATAGTTGTCGATTTAATAATTCCAAATAAATGAAGTATAGAAAGACCGTTAATTTATTTCTTATTAGTAATTTCCTACAATGTTTTATTTTATCATTTTTTTTATTAATGTATTAAATAGACAGTTAATTGAGAAGCGATTGGTAGAAAATACACGGCTATGCGCTGATTGCTGATAACGCCGAATCGCTGAAATCTGACTTTCATTCTTACGCTAAAAGCTCGATCCATAACGTCATTTCAACTTATTCAAATTCCTACCCCGTTCCTTGTAGCTTTAGAACTTCGTGAACACCTATTCTTCAATTTTTGCAATCTTCTTTTACAATAATTTCATTCTTCCTTTAACACACTTGTTTTGAATTAAGAAAAGTTGCTTTAGAAGCTTTTATTTTCTCAGGGAAAGTAGACTGGAATTGAAAGAGAAGCCAGGAGGCGACATTGCATTGGGCGACATTAGTCGAACGTGACATTAGACTCGGTTTAATTTCAGGCACCGTGGTGGCGGTTATTATGAGGCAGTGGATTGTAAAAGGAAACGTTTCGGTGGCATAAATTAGGTAGTAAAGTCAACATGAAAGCCTAATAAAGGCCTTTGACCCCTCGGTTCCATGTCAATACCAAGTAAACCAAAACCGAGAACCTAAACCGAGAAAAACAAAAACCGCGAAAACCAAGGTTATGGTCGTTCACGATTATGGGTTTTTCTGTTTAGCTTTTCTCTGTGTCGACATACTATCGGACTTCCAATTCAAAATTCAAATCAGATTTTTAGTCGTTTGGCATTTAGGTCATTTAAGTCGTGATCTTTCAAAATGCTTTTTAAGTGCATCCAACTACAATATATCAATATCAATCTGTCACTCCAGTTTACTTTATTTATCTCCAATCAGAATCAAGTATACAAACTTTTAGCCAATCACAATCCGCTCCAAGTTTCACCCTAAACAACTTCAAAAAATACTTACGCTGGTTCTATAGTGTCTGTTGCTTTCTCCTGGGATGTATCTATAGTTGTTCATATTTATAGATGGAATATTGTCCTTTTATTACTAAAACAACAAATTTGATAATCTACCAAACAACTTCGCATGGAGATCAAACTTTTTAGCTGCCGACGAGTTGCGCTTGCGCATTGATCCGTAAATACTACCACTTGCATTATTTGTAAAAGCTTGAGTACTAAAATTTTGTTAATTCCGTAATTTGTAAAAAGAAGTTCAATTCCAAATTTCATTTTTCAAGATATTATGTTCACAACAGACTAACAAGGTAACCTTTTGTGCTGATGGTCGAGTTGAGCTAAGTGACCTATATGGTGACTTAGAGTAACCGATTCCAACGTGGTTACCAACTGAATTCGTCTGATAGTCGCGTATTTGACCCTTCGGTGACCCTTTGACCGCAAAAGGTCAGAGATGACTGCAGAGGAGTGCAAGGAGAAGCTCCAATCTCAATTTCCTCTCCAACTCAACCTGCAGCAAAAAGGTGGTTGAGTTGGACGTTTGAGCGAAAGAGAAATTGAGAGAAACTTTTTAGCCGCAATTCCTCTATGGTAAAACGCTTTACTTCGCCACTTCCAGAGGTCATCCCAAGGTCAAATATGTGACTAACAGACGAATTCAAGTGGGAACCATATTAAAAGTGGCTACTCTAAGTCACCATATAGGTCACTTATCTCAACTCCACCATCAGCACAAAAGGTTACCTTGTAAGACTGGAACCTCATTATCAACATGTTTCCCTTAAAACTAAAAATACTAGTTCACTCCGGTTCTCAAATAAAAAAATAAGTGTCGCCAAGTCCTTAGCGTCATTGTTAAGTGTACAATTTTTCTAGTTCTTTCAAAAAAATTATTTGAAGCAGCGTAAAAGTAACCCTCATTACACAAAACGTAACAGAAACAAATGAAAATAAACAAAACGTAAAATAGCTAAATGTTCGAAATATCGCGCATTTTAAAATCAGGTTGGAATACTGGACTTTTCAAACCAAACTTAGAAGATTAACCTAATAAAAATTGAAAATGCGAATTCTGCATCATGTTTACTATAACTTTTCAAAATTTTACAAAAATCAAATTTTCACTGGCTACGTCTGCCTGTGAGATTTTTGGTTGAAATTTTTATTAATTTTTATCACCATGCTGAGCGTAAGAATTAATACAAAAAGTTATAATTGAGGTGATGAAGTGGTAACTTGACACACTGGTGGTGATATGTCAAGTCATCACCTCATCACCTCACTTTTTCTTGCAACAGTGGCGTCCTGAGTTGGTAACTTGACGCTTTGCTATCATTTACTATAGAAGTGAGGTGATAAAATAGAGTTGATAAAAAAAGAAGCGGTAACTTGACACACTGGTGGTGGTGTGTCAAGATATGACCTCATTACCTCACCATTTTTAAAAAAAATTGAGGTGGTAACTTGACGCTTTGCTATACCTTTACATTAAAGTGAGGTGATGAAAAGAGGCGATAACTTTACGGTGATAAAAAGAGGTGGTAACTTTACGGTGATGAGGTGATAACTTGACACAGCCTTTATTTATCAGTATTAAAAATTTCAAATTTCAAAATTTTAAATTTTTGTGCACGCCTGACCATCCCCTTGTTAGTTAGGTTAAAATTAAAAATATGTTGCTAGATTAAATTTACAAATTGGAGTATCTGCTCAAAACCGTAGATATAAAAATATGGTACTTCTTGTATGTGCCATGGTCAAGACGAGATGGTAGAGAGAGAGTCGATTAGATGGTCGAAAGCAGTTGCAGAAGGTGGAGACGAGAGTGCGTTTGTGAGGTTTGCTCGTTCTCTATCTCTGGAAGGATATTCTGAAAGGACAAAAATCTTCCGTTCCAAGTATGTTCCGTAAGCTACTTTTACGAATGTTTAAGTTACTTTTTGAAATTGATGGGGGGGGGGGGTGAAAAAGGTAATTTAAGAAAAAAATCACTGAAAATCTACATATAAAAATTAAATTCCTCCTGTGTGAAGATGGGGTTGTCTTTTTTCAAAACAAAAATGTCGATATATGCTTTATCGTTCGTTTTCGCGGGGAATTTTAGCTTCAGTGGCATCAGCTTCCCTGTCTCATGGAATTCAGTTTCTACCTTTTCTAGAGCGTTAAAGAAGTTTTCTCTTTGTATTTCAGTATACTTCATATCGGCTCGGCGACCATCAACCACTGTTCTCATTGGGACATTGATATTTCGGGATGTCCGGCAGAGACAAAAGGTACCAGATACAGTTGCGTTTCAGCAAGCTGATACTGAACTGACTGTTCTGAGTCAATGCTAGGATCATAGGCGCGTAGGGCTAGTGCAGCCTCACGAGGGAATTGTATTAAAATCATGAAATTTGAAACATAACAATTTGCAATTTCTGTAACTGTATTCTTGCCGTCTTTTGACACGTAGTAGTATCCGTACTCGCCGGTCGTGTTGCATGGAACACCAATTGAACCAACCGTGGCTTTAAGGAGTCCCTTTGCCGATGACTGTTTTAGACCTTCGAGCCACGACCCAATGGTTTCCTCCAAGTAGTATCGAATAATGTCCTTCCAGATGACTTCTTGAAGAAGATCATAGCCAATCATAGCCAGCATATACATAGGCTTCAATTACTAGAAACTTAGTATCAGTTCTTTTGAAGATTTCCTCGAGTTCCCTTTAAATTAAAAAGAAAAATAGGATGAGTTTTGTATACCTTTACTTTTTCCAACCGTATTCCGCAAGTGTAAATATCATTTGAAGCTTACTTCAAGGCTGCCTTCAGCATCTCTGCCTCAGAAACAAAATGTTCGCTGAAATATTGTAAGATTTCTAATTAAGATACAAGGAACCATTAGCTGTGCCATTAACATTATTTATGATACTACTTGTATATTAATCGTGTAAAACTACTTGTAATTAATTATTAACTTTATTAATTAATTAATTACTAATTTTTGTGAAAATCACGTGACGCTTTTTGGTTTGCCCTGAAATAATTATAAAAGTAGAACTTACTTCAAAGTATTTCCATAGTCGCCCTTCAATGGTATTACAGTTTGCGCTCGGATGGTGGCTCCGGCACTTTAAATATATTAAATTAATTTTATTAGTGCTATGTTTTAATTTCAAATTTTAATTATTAAAATGTTGTTCCGTCAAAATTGTGCTCACTCTGTAGTGCTGGGAACATTTGTGAGAACTGCATCAAAGTCTGTCATCATTTTAATACTAAAACAATAAAATTTATAATTAAATTTAGACTAAAGTCTCGTATAATCATGTCATTATTTTAACTTTTTGAAGTAAAATTGTTGTAATTATCTCAAACTGAAAATTTTGGATTTGACAAAAATATAAATTAAATTTTGGTCTATTGAGATGTTTTTTTTTGTGTGTAAAAGTTATACACTTACACAACATTTATAAAGAAAACTTATATTTTGAGTTTTTAATTGTTGTTAATATATGCTAAAAATTTTTTAACGGGTATTTTTTGTTACCGCAATTCATCAATAGCCTTCTGAGCAAGGATACATTGCTCAGATGTACGCAGATCTCGTACGAGCACACTAGGATTTTCCACCTTAAAGCTCTCAAAATGGGCATCCCAAATTTTGTCTGCCATTTCTTGTCTAAGCAATTCGGATCTGTAGCGTGGTAGAACAATGAGAACCACGGTGTAACCGTTCTTAGCAAGCAAGCCAGCGGTTGAGAGTCCTAGGCCGCCGCAGGTCCCAACACCGATCAACAAAACTATTGTGTACTCCGTATCTTCGTGCGTGGCGTCCACAACTGCGCAAAATGTTGGATGGGCAGTCATGTTCCACTCACTTAATTTGTCTACCTTGGTGGTAGAACCACGATACCCAGACAAAATTTGGGTGATGTTCTTCTCATTGAAATTGCCACACTTTCTTACGTAATCAACAAAAGAGTTGTCGATGCTTGGAAATTTCACAACAATTTCGTCAATTCTCTTTTCTCCCTTGGCAATTTCTCCCATTAATTTCATTGCCTCCCTAATGCCGAATTCTTTTGTCGCGGAATAACTTCCTCAGTTGAAAATACTAGAACTGGAGCCTCGCCAATTTCAACTGTTTCCTCAATTTTTGCAGCCGTTAGGAGCGAGAGGAGTAGGATACCGAAGCCCAGGACAAGGTTAATGCTATTCATTTTGTGTGAATAGTTTTGGAAGTATAGACTTCTTCGAAGTTAGTTAGTCGATTTCTCCAAGTTTCTGGGAGAAATAATAATTTGAACAATTTGATCGTTAAATTTATACAAATTTCAGTGTGACAAAGTGTCTACGTATTCCGTTTACGCGCTACATACCTCTAGACCATGTCTCAAAAGAGTTGTTTACTTCTATGTTAAAAGTAAGAAAACTATTCCTCAATACAATTTTTTGGGTATATTAGAAACTGAGATATTAACTAAGTAAGATAATTTATATATATATATGTATATATCTATATATCTGCAAAATAAGTAAGGGTAATCGATTCTCACATTTTAGTTTAGCAATTTTCTCAAAATAGTGTTTGTTTCTATTGACCGTGTGCTTTACGGGATTGAATCCCGGCGGTTTCACACCTTTTCTCACTTTCCTAATCTACACAATTAAAGTTCGTTACTACACAAACATCGGCAAGTTCACCAGTCCTCGTAAAGGTGACCGCAATGGTTGAGCGTCTGACGGTCTGCTTAAACGTGAATTAGGATAATTTGCAAATCTCGATATATTTTCTTACGATGATTAAGATCAGAAATTTGTTCAAAAATAGGCGTGGCTCCCAAAAGTATGTCCTTAAGCAACATGTACTTACAAATATGTAGCGGTTACCAAAACATTTTCTGGTGAGACACAATGTCCAAGTTCAAAAAATTTCATGTTCATTTTTTCGTGTACCTATCTGTTGCCTTTTTGTGAGAATTAGGCAATTGGAACGCTTCAATGTTACTCATCTAGTCGGACATTGGAAGTAGATACCGCTTACAAAAAAATTAGTTAGGTTTATTAAATTCTTATTAATTAGTTTCTTTGCCCGCCTAGACCATATGCCTTCATTTCAGAGTTTTGCACAGCATCGCTAACATTGCAAACTTGCAATTAATCAGAACCAAGCAATAAAAAAACGGAGTAGACGTATGTTGAGTTAAACCGGCGATTTACCCCACGAAGGTTTGAAATTTCTCGAAATGCGACAACAACTTTCGTCAAACTCAGTCATCACGTACAAAGCTTCCACTTCAAAATTTGTGTTTTTGGTTTGTTATTGTAGCTCCAGAGGAGCTAATACGATTGTAAGTAAATCTGAAGGAGATTTGAGTAAGCTTGACGAAAACATAGTTGTAAGAGGTATAGGTAAAGAAGCGTTATTTGGCATTACCGCATAGCGGATGGTCAAGGTGAAAGGAAGGGTAATAATGTGGTAAGGATAAGGAACTCATTAGCATAAATATTGTCATCAAGCGGGCACAACAGGCTATCCGTAACATTTCGCTGTTTTACGGTTCTAGTCCACGAAGGGAGGACACCAACCTGAAATCAGGTACGGCCGTAGCTTTCGCCTCAAAAACCTATGTCAGCCTTCCAAATTCGATGCTTTCGCGCAAAATTTGTTTGTTGAAAGAAAGAGAAAAATACCACACAAAGTAGCCAATTACTTTAAAAGTCACTTCCGCCTGACCCCAAATTGGCGATCGAATAAGAGTGTCATAAGGTGTCATTCAGCAAACAGATTTGAAATCGGTCCAACCGTTCTCGCTTTAGGTCGTGGACAAAAACATGAATTAGTTTTCGCTCTTAAACCTTTCTGCCTCACTTTCCTTCCAAATTGCGAATCTAAATAATTTATTTTCAGGCTAGGGCCGTACCTCGTGTCAGGTTGGTGTCCTCAGCCTTTGTGCTTTAGGCCCGTAAAACAGCGGAATGTTGCGGATAGTCTGCTGTGCCTGCTTGATGACAACATCTATGCTAATGGGTCCTTATCCCTACCACATCCCTACCCTTTTTTCATGTTCACCATTTGCTCTGTGGGAATGACAAATAACGCTCTGTTATTAAGTTATACTCTTTTAATTTCAAGTGGCAACAAAAAAAATCAATCAGATTTAGGCTCTGAGGTCAAGCTGCCACTACAAAATTTGTGTTTTTGGTTTGTTATTGTAGTTCCAGAGGAGCTAATACGATTGTAAGTAAATCTGAAAGAGATTTGAGTAAGCTTGAGTAACCAAAACATAGTAGTAAGAGGTAAATTTAAAGAAGCGTCATTTGACATTACCGCATCGCGGATGATCAACATGAAAGGAAAGGGTAGTAATGTGGTAAGGATCATTAGCATAAATATTGTCATCAAGCGGGCACAACAGGCTATCCGTAACATTTCGCTGTTTTACGGTTCTAGTCCACAAAGGGAGGACACCAACCTGAAATCAGGTACGGCCGTAGCTTTCGCCTCATACCCACAAGTGACTGTATGTAAATGAGGGCAGTCTTTAGGATTACTTTAACACTGTTGGGAAATCAGGTAATTTCCATATCCTCTGTCTGTGTATGCCTAGTTCACGGTGATACGGGCATACACAAGGTCAGAGGCAAGGTGATACCTTTAAGGGGAAAACCAATAGCAAAGACTTTTTTGTGGCTGATCGGGAGATTCGAACCCCCGTTCTCATGCTGGCTAGTGGAGAGAAACAGACTTTCTAACCACTAGACCAACACCGCCTCTCAAAGTATAGTAGTCACTTTAATCGTGCTTATACTGGCCAAATATACGTCTGCATAATTGTTGCGGACGATGTGCACTAGGTGTATTAAATTCTTTTTATTATTGACGGCAGATTTACAATTTTTGTACAATATTTGAAAAAAAAAATTGAATATTTTTTGAATCCTTGTGGAATTTGGCTCAAGAAAACCACGTCGCTACAATGAAATCGTAAATTCTCTTCTAATGTTCAGGCACTGTCCGTTTTAGTGGTCATTCTTCGTCGTGTTAATTTCCATAAATGATTCTCAAAATTTTCAAATTTAGACATTTAAAGAAATCTTTGATATTGAAAGCTACATCTGACATGGAGTCCATCTATTCCTACGGAGATGCTACTATGCATGCTCTAAGATTGTTTTCTTTCTAAAAAGTGAACCGAAAACTGCCTTTCCAATTCTAGCCAACCAATATTTATTTATTACATTAGGATTTTGTCTATTCTAAACTATACTAGCCGTGGGGTTTAAGAGTTGAATTCTGAAGGAATTGAGAGGGTGACGATATGAGCTATTGTACAACACTCGTAAGTGACCGTGTTGACTTAAAGTTCTTTTTACAGCATTTTAAGAGAAAGTGTTCAATACTTTAAAACTGTTTGAAATGTTTTCCTTAAGTAAATTTAAGCGCTTTTAAATTTACTTTATAGCGCCAACGTCTCAGAAATAAAGCGGTGACACGGACGTTCCGATTATTTGACGTTCCGGACGGTTAACATGTAAAGAGATAGGTAGTATTGAAATGATCGAGAAAGAGCAGATGTTATCAAGAGGGCACAAGAGAAAGTCGACAATAGACTGCTATTCTTCGATAAACTCTATTAACGCGGATTGCGGTATTGACAACGTCATAGGTGAATGTCAAATAGCAAGAAAAGGAAAATTTTGTCAGATTCACAATTAATCAAAATTTATAGCCGATTTCTCTAAGCCTTTCTATGTCTATTAGGCACAAAAATTTGCTCAATTTTCGATGATCTTCCTTAATGAATAAATACAATTCAAAGCCAAACAAGCGCATCTCTAGATCTGGTCAATTTGTTAGTTCCTTGATGCTCCGACGACTGTTGACGATGCAAAAAATTGTGTAGCGTTTCAAACAAGAAATTGCATTTTCTCCAAAGGTCCCCTCTTTTCCATCAGCAATAGTTACAAAGTTCAAACAAAATTTTAGCGCTAACTAAACTACAATTTTAAATTATTAAATCTACTTTGCTGGCCAAACCACTATCCTATTTTTCATCAATGTATTTCTTTTCCATTAGGCTAAAAAAATAAGCGCAATTTTCAAAACAAGTAGGGTAGAATTCTAGAGCTTCGAAGGAATTTTGATTTCGTAAAGCAACGTAGTTTGCCTACAACAACATTGTTTGTTTTCTACTTGCAAAGACCTGCGTCAGACTTCCAAATTCGAAGCTCTAACTCAAAATTTGTTTATTGGCAAGAGAAAAATTTCACATAAAGTAGCCAATTACTTCAAACGTAACTTTTGGCTGATCTTAAATTGGCAATTGAATCACGGTGTCATAAGGAGCTCAAATCTGCAAACAGATTTCAAATCGGTTCAAGTCCAGTTATCGAGTTAGGTCGTGGTCTGTTGGTAGATCCGACAAAAATATTAAGGAGTTCTTGCTACTTCCGACAATGTTTTACTCTTTCAACTGAGCAAGATTTCAACTGACCAAGCAATTTTTTTTAAAGATGGTTTCAAATATAAAGATCTAAGAAATTAAAAAAAAAATAGGAATAATTTGGCGAATTTGAAGTAAATTTTTGGAAGTTAGTTCGACGAATAATGTTTCCATTGGTACTACATTGTTTCCATTGTTAGTTGGCTATCTATTTTTTTCTTGAAAACTAGTAAAATAACTAAGAAGTGGAACGATGAAGGACAATAGCTAGAGTAAGTGATTTAGTAATTACAACTAAATTAGTCCTTAAAAAAAAGGTTCTTTGTAATTTCTGAAGTCAAAAGAAACGCTCCAGAAGTGCAGGACGCATTCACTCCCATATTTCACGTTTCAAAGAAAAGTCAATTTTAATTTTTAAATCTTTTAATACCCATTTCGTTAGAGCGGGATTAGGAATGGTGGACGGACTTTGTGCCACCGTTACACACAGGGGGACAATTACTAAGACACAATTTTAATGCTGATTAAACTAAAATTATAAATTAGTAAATCTCCTACGCAAAATGAACTACTATCCTATTCTTTCTCAATGTCTTTCTCTTGCATTAGGCTAAAAAAATAAGCGAAATTCAAAAACAAGTAGAGTAGAATTCTAGAGCTCTGAATGATTTTTGTTTTCGTAATGCAACGTAGTTTGCCTACAACAACATTGTTTGTCTTCTACTTGTAAAGACCTATGTCAGCGTTCCGAATTCGATGCTTTCGCGCAAAATTTGTTTTTTGAAAAAAAAGAGAAAAATACCACACAAAATAGCCAATTACTTTAAAAGTCACTTCCGACTGACCCGAAATCGGCGATCGAAGTCTTTCTGCCTCACTTTCCTTCCAAATTACGAATCTAAATAAGTTATTTTCAAGCTATGGCCGTACCTCGTGTCAGGTTGGTGTCCTCAGCCTTTGTGCTTTAGGCCCGTAAAACAGCGGAATGTTACGGATAGTCTGTTGTGCCTGCTTGATGACTACATATATGCTAATGGGTCCTTATCCCTACCACACAACTACCTTTCATGTTGACCATTGCGGGAATGTCAAATAACGCTCTGTTGTCAAATTATACTCTTTTAATTTCAAGTGGCAACAAAAAAAATCAATCAGATTTAGGCTCTGAGGTCACGCTGGTTGAGATTTTTTTTCGAAATATTGTTTGCTGACATATACTTCTGTTGGATTGACCGCGGTGTAGTTTAACAATGACTTCTTACTGTAATGCTCAATCAAGATGCATAACACAAGTTTTGTTTGCCACAAACCAGTGAACGGTAAGATGTTATAAGCAGTTTTACAAAATTGTTGACAGCTGATTTATGCCAACACGCCGGTCCTAGAACATTCTCCTAGGGCGGGAGAATTTTCTAGCAGCTCCTTATTGTTAAAAAAATAAAAAAATAGTTAAAAATTGTTAGAAAAATTCAAAGGAATGTGAATGTCGGTGGGTTTGAATTAAGGCCCTTAAAGTTTTTAGCTAGACGTCTTTACCTTGGTACTATTACTGTGATAACCCTGATAACGCATAGAGTGTATAGCAATGTGGTTGAATTATGAATTCATCCCTGTAAAAAAAATCCCCAGATTTTAACGAAATACAATATTTTAAAACATTTTGGCCTATTTTTTGAAAACTCTTTTTCGAACCCTTTTTAACATTTCGAAGCTCTTGGATAATAAAATCTCCCTTTATCACCTTAAGGTTGCGACCCCTTTTCCGTCACCATGACTCCATAAGAGAAATATCAAAAAGTTGGATCTTTAAATCGAAATTTAAAGGGAACGGTAAGAGGTACAGAAAACTACTATACCATTTTGGATGCGTCAGACGATGAAGAACAAAGCTAACAACGGCCGGTTTTCAGTTCACTATCCTTCATGTCCAAAAATATTATTCAGTGGACCTCTTCTAAAATTTTGGGCAAATTTTTATAGTTTTATTAATTGTGCCGCTATTCAAATTTGGTCTTGAACGGGAGTTGATAAATTTGATGTTGAAAAAATTCCCTGTCCATAATGGTATTGTAGATTATTGTAGCTAATGCCGTTCTCTCAGAATATCGTTTTGAATGTAGGTGTTTTAGGAATTAATTACATTGTGTCAATTTGTTTATTTTATGTTGGTCAAGATACGACGCTTATCTCAAAAGTACCCCGCGCGGGAAAATACGATTTTAATTTGAAGTTGAGCACTTTAACAGCATTTCACAACAATGCCACAGCTTATCAGCTAAATTAAATAATCAACTCACTAATTAAGTTAGCTTAATATCATTGGACGACGACGATAACTTGGCTTCAACGTCCATCTTGCCTTGCCACATTGTTAGCTCACAAGAAAATGTTTAAGCTTAACTTCATCTACTAGCGTCAAACGTTTTTGCAATAAATTAATTTTTTCTTGCAAGACATTTTATAATTAACAGGGAACAAATATTATCTGAAGCCTAGACCAACCGAAATATCTTTCTTTTGATGCCATGGACACTTGGAACAAAATTAAGCAGTTTGTTGGTATAAGGTCCGCCGGCCCTTAATAATGAGCCGTCGCGATCGTTAACAGGCACCATAGTTAAGTCTATTATCATCTAGGCATATTAGATCATTTAGCTGCTGAAAATCATTTTCAATTTGCTTAAGTTTATTTGCTTTTTTTTAAGAATCTATTACCTTTGTAGAACTTACTTATTACAGGAAAGCAGGCGATTCAAACTGGCGATTTGAATCGGTTCCATGTCAATACCGAGAAAACAAAAACCGAGAATGCAAAGACCGACAAGTCATAACCGAGAAAAAAAAGACCGAGAACGACAAATACCGAGAACTACAAATACCGAGAACTACAAATGCCGAGAAAACAAAAACCGAGAAAACTAAAACCGAGAACGACAAAAACCGAGAATTACAAAAACCGAGAATCCCAAAGCCGAGAACTAATATATTCAAAATTTCATACCCTTTGACTTAATCGAGCAAAACTCGTTAACAGTTAACATTTATCAAGCATACTAGACAGTGTTTAAAAACCAACACATAACCTAAAACTGCCAAACAAAGTTGAAAACTGAACGCATTTAACTTTACATTTTTATTTAGCAAGTTCTCGGTCTTTGTATTCTCGGTTTTTGTTTTCTCGGTGTTTGTAGTTCTCGGTATTTGTCGTTCTCGGTCTTTGCATTCTCGGTCTTTGTTTTCTTGGTATTGAGCTGCTACCCTTGAATCTCGTTTCCAAAAAATCGTTTGCCTCGGCCAAAGGTTTTAGGTGTCAACAAATCTTTAGTAAAATTTTACCTAACGTTGGAGTTGAGTTATCTTTAGGTTAACAAACCTTAAGAGACCTACGGATTGTAACCATGCTTACATATGTTGTAGATACGACTTGTTTAAGTACAGTTTTGGAACAACAGCAGAAAAAACAGTGTTTCCTTATTGATTGGAATTTGGAGCCCAATTCGTATTCGGAGTAAGGCCGAAAACTACTCTAAATCAACACTTTTTCAATTTCAATTTCTCAAAACACCAATTCACAAGTTGAGTGAGAGTACAGTAAGAGTTACCCTTACATACTCCACTGTCACCAAGAGATTTTTTGACCTAATTCAAAATTTGCTGGGATCAATTTCCAGCGATTTGCCGCTTGGCTGAACTTTTTGTAAAATGAGCGCTGCTATTGCACACTTTTGTTCTAATTACCAAAATTCAGTGGTGTCACCCGATTCTGAAGTTTTAAAATCATGCATCATTTCAAGTCCAACTTAAAAATTGTACATAACCGAACACCAAAAATTACACAAAAAAGTGAGTCCGTTTCTAGATTGATAAAAAAGATAAAAGATGAAAAACGACTTTCAAAAAAACATTTTTTTTTTTTAAATTTTGAAAACGATTCTTTTTTTTTCAGATAAGGTGTCACGTGACATGGCCGTGGGAGGATTTTTTCCTACTTTTGATCCGTGCGCCGCTTAAAGTTTGTGATAACCATTTCAATTCATTCAGATAATCAAGTTATTCCGTCGGTGTTTTTAAATTGAGTTGGCCTTGACTTTGAGCTAGTTAATTATCAACTTTAAGTTTGTTAATTAATTACTGTTTAAAGTTACGTAGTTAAAACTGCCATTGATTTGAACCAACAATTTGTCAACGAATGAAATACAGCTCTAAAGCACGCCAGCAAAGAAAAATAACCTAAAGCCAGATGATCGTTCTGTGTGTATGTGAGTACAAATGTACAAATGTACAAATGCTCATGGAAAATTAAAAAAAAAATGTTTCAATTTTACTTGCGGCTCGTATTTTTACTTTTTGAATTCATTATAATTTCAAAATAATACTTCTCCTTCATGAAGAAAGAAATTGTGGTGAGAAAATGATGTTTTTGATGATTTCGAAAAGTGGTCCATTATTTCTTGTCATTTTTCGCAAGGGCCCACTCCCTTATTAAAAAAAACCACATCTCAAACACGTTCTTCAAAATCATTCATCATTTGAAAACCAATCACCATTTTTTTTAAAGCCGACTACAGTAACATAAAAACAAAGGAAAAGCATTCTAGTGTCCGTTTATACATTTAAACAAAAACAATTCACGATTCAATTAAATTAATTAATCAATCAATTCTAGATTTTGAAAACGATTTTTAGAAAATGGTTTCACGTGACATGGCAGTTAAAAGGGAAAGTCAAAAAATTTGCGACTATTTTCACCTGCAATTTTCGAAATTTTCTTCAGGAAGCCAACCCCATCACCTCGAAATTAAGCGACACTTTTCTAAATTTAAAAATTTCAAAAACTTTCTTCTTTTCAACAAAAAACACTCTTTTTCTGAAAAAATATATACACAACCCTTTCCGTTCTTACGTGTCTTTGATTGTTTCTCTTTTGTTTTTAGTGAGAGCACTTTGAAACACATTAAAAAAAAATCAAATTTCCAGTTTGAAAATACTCAAATTTAAAAAAATCTTTTTGTCGAATGACAAACTTATTCAGTTTCAGACTATTGTTCTAATAACCCATATTCAGCGATTTCACCCTGGAGCAAAAAAGTTAAACCTGATTTCGAAAAGTTTTAAAATCATTCATCATTTCAAAACCACCTAAAGAATTGTGCAGAGCCCGGCCACCAAAAATTGCACAAAAAGGTGAATCCGCTTCAACGTTGATAACAAAGATAAAAGATAAAAAAAAAAGATTTTTAAAAACATTTTTTCATTTGAATTTTGAAAATGAATTTGTGTTTCAGACATAGTGTCACGTGAAATGGCCGTGTGGGAGGAAAGAAAAGAATTTGCTACTTTCACCTCCAATTTGCGATTCTCTCTCCCAAGTGTCTTCTACACAGCTTTCTCAGCATCAGTGAAAGTAAGATATTGCTAGAAATTTAGAGCAACCTGTTTTAAATTTAAAACAACTTTTAAAACACAAAAGCAAGCTAATTGTGGTCCTAGAAATACCGTTCACATTTACTTTTTTGCAATGCTTTCCTGCCAAGTCCAATTCACCAATTCTCCCATTCACGCGTCCAATCAGAAGCATCCGGAAATGGAAAGCGTGCCCTTTTCTGTAACCTGGACTAATTGACTTTCTTTGATTAACACTTAAAGTTAATTGATTAAAATTTCCTCGTTTCTTTAAAGCGGAATTTTTTTTTAATGTTTTTAAAGTTTTCTTTTTGAATTCGACTATTGTTTTTTTTTACTCTTTCTTCGTCAATGTGAAACCAAATGAAGAAAACTGAAAGAACTCATTTGCTGTGATATGCACAAAGTGAACAATTAAATAAAACAATTAACTAATTTAGCAATAATTAACTAATTAACTTAAACGCCAATTAAATGTTTACAAAAAATTAAGGGTTGAATTCATTATAGTGTAGATCCAGTAGACGCAGCTTGTGTCAAAGAATCCGCAAATAGTTGAAATATAATTAAATTAGTTGAATTAACTAGCTTGACAATTAAAATTTGACAATTTAAAATTTTATAGTTCAAAAATGAAGTTTTTTTAATTGCCAAAAGTTAGAACCTGTTGCAAAGAAAATAAATTTGACTTGATTTGAATAAATTCTTAAGTTAAAATGATATCTACCAGGTTTCAAATTTTAAAAATTTTGAAAATATAAAATAAGTTTGTTTAAACTTAAATTATCTTTTTAAGTAAAAAGTAATTTCAAATCCAATTTGTGCCTTCGTTTTCCTAGGTCTGATGAAACCGATAAGATTTCTAAAAAAATGTATTTTTTTTTACGTTAAACAAGGATTGTGACCAAAGTTTACATTCACCGCATGAAAGATGTTAGTTAAAAAAAAATCAGCTCAAAATTTTTCCAGAAAACACATTTCTGTGAAACGGGATACCTTTAAAAAATAACTTTTTTTTTCACTTTTTTTTGAAAATATGTGTCTTTTTTATTTAATTTAGTACAAGGTGTCATCAGGCAAGATGACATTATGGCGGAGCCTACGCCAGTTGAAAAACACATTCCTTTGTACGCCACAACAAGGGTTGTCGCTGAAAACACACACCATACTCACAAAGAGGCTCAGGACTCTAGAGCACGCTAAAACACAAGAGCTTAGAGCATCCACGATCGTCTTGTATCTAAAAATCAACCTATTTCTACGTAACGTGCAACTATAATTTAAAATTTCGACGTTCAAACTCAACAATGGAAAAATGAAACAACAATTAAAAAAAATATTTATTAAATATTTAAATTTTTTTAATATTTTGAGCGTTGTCAACTAAAAAAAAGCCGATTGGGGAAAAAAGTGCAAAACGCTTTCAAATTGAATTTTTCGAAAGCTATTTCGAAAATTATTTGTTAAATTAAAAAATTGATGCTTTGAATTGTTTTGTTCAAATTTTTGCCTGACGGTGCTTTTACAAAAAAAGAACACGAGTTAAAAATCATGGGTACGGCTTTTAATTAAAGTAAAAGCGATGCATGCGCATGCGTGAATACGTAAATGTTGCAGAAACGGTCGCAACGGTCAAATAACGAAACTGGTTTTAGGTCTAAAATTTTGTCGCAGTTTTGCAACAATGAAAGCACTTTTGGACTCGTTAGTTTTTCCCTACATCAGAAGAGCGTTCATGAGTCACTCTGCGTCATTGTGTGACGTTATCGCCACAATAGGTCTTGAAAAAAAAAACGCTTTCATTTTTGTAAAAGGTAAGACGCACATACGCATATGCGTTAATTGACTAATTTGCAGCCGCACACAACTCAACCATTATAAATTCCTTGTTGATGTTTATATTTGTAAGACAAAGGAGATCATTAAAAAACGCAAGGTTGTGAATTTAAATTTTTTAAATTTTAACAATAGAGGAAGCCGGTATTCTTTTTTAATTTCTACAATTCTACTATTCTAAAGTTTCTAATTATATATTTTCAAAAAATAAATCATAAAAAACTTCTGAAAACATTTTTTGCAGATTAACCTGAAGCACAAACTTGTGCGCATATTGCCCAATCTCAAGCGCCTCAGTATGCTCCAGCACAATATTTAGAAGAAGGCGGAGCTGGAGAAAGAGGCGAATGCGGAGCTTATTAAGGTTTAAAAAATACAGAGCGGAGCTTCTTAAAATTTAAAAAAAATCACCGTTTCAAAAATTTTAGAACAAATTTTTTTGCAAGCAAGGGTAACGATATTTTAGCATTTGTCCCTGATTTCACTTTCTAGGTTCAACCTTACCTGTATTTCCCTGTAAAATGACGTTGACAATTAGTTGATACTGTTCAAATGGCCGGAATGTTTTTTTTTTCAAGAAATTGTTTTTAAAATAGATGATCAAGAATTTAGCATCACAAATTTAGCTATGGTTTCATATTATAAAAGTTTGAAAGGCCCGACTTTTTTAAACAGAGTACAAGTCTCAACAATTTCAAAATATTTTTAAAGAATTTATACGTTTGTCAAGTCGGGTTACCGCGACTTTGCCAATCAGGCTTAAGTAATTAAAGCGTTTTTTTTATTAATCGCTGATCCATCACCAAGCGCTTGAAGCAATTCAGTGATTTACAGTAGAGGTCGAAGAATGGAACGACATTTCCGGCACCGCTTTCCAATGCGCTGAATTTGGTCAACCTCAATGGTAATCTACATCTGCTTGATTCCGTGCTGAGAAACGAAATTTACTCGCTGCTGGTCCATTTCCAGCCCACGACAACTTCCAAGCGCTGCAATTAGCTACAGCTATAATTCGAACTTTGGACCTTCCCAATTAAATTTTTTTTAGAACTAGTGTTTTGAATCCTAAGGCTTTTGCGTCTGGAGGGTGACAGAAATCCTGGATAAATTATTTATCCAGCGTCAAAACGGGTTTGAAAGATTCAACGCTTTTAGAGCTGTTAAACTGTTAATACTGACCACCTTTCTACGAATTGTCGTCGCTGACTTTTGAAGCTCTTCGATTGGAATTTCTAGATTTCGAAGTCGCTGCAAATTTAGCCGCCATCTTGAAATCAGCTTCAAGGGCTAGAAAGGAAGAGCTTTCCTGGAAACATCAGTGGAAGCCACAGCATCTTCAGATGGGGCTTGTAGGTTGTTACAAAGGCTCATGACCCCCGATGGGGATCAAGTGGCGCTGCAGCGATTGAAATGGAGAGCGCTGGAACGGTGATGTTGACATTCGCGCTGGTACTGATGGAAAGGGCCTTTTGCTCGCCTACGGTGGACCCTGCAAGAGCAAAATTTTGACGGGGTACTTGGTGAATAATTTATATAAAAACAGAAATTTTTTAAAACTTTAAAAAAGCGTCTCCTTCCTCCAGTTTCGGTCACCCATGCTCAATCACTGATTTTTTTTTTAATTTTCTTTAAATTTGACTTTCATCGGTGCCAATCACAATCAAATTACATTTCAATCCCACCTAAACACCTTACCGACAGTTAGCAATGGAAAAGGTTCGTCTTCTCAGTAACGAGAAAACCAAAACCGAGGAACCTAAAATGAGAAACCCAAAACCGAAAACTTGCAAAACCGAGAAACCTAAACTGAGAAAACCAAAACCGAAACCGGTTTTGGTTTTCTCAGTTTAGGTTTCTCGGTTTTGGTTTTCTCGGCATTGACCTGCACCCCTGGAAACGCTCCCTATATTAGTTTCTGAAAATTGATGAAATTTCGAAATCTTAGTAATTGGAAGTGTTCTAAGATTTGAAATTCGAAATCAAGATTTGAAAAATTCGAACGTCCATTTTGGATTTTGCTCCAAAATACATATTTGGCAAGAAGGTCAAGATGTTGAGAGGCTGGAGCAAAGTCGTAGCGTAGCGCAACGCGGCGGCGAACCGTGACTTATTTTAACAGAGTATGTTTGAACAGAATCAGATTGATGAAAAAAATTTCCTTACCACATGTAATTTAGAACAAGATTTGGAAATAGAAAGGAACAAAAGCTATTTATTAGAAACCCGTTTTCTAATTTTTTTTTAAATTGTAGTAATCTTCCTAGCGAACATAAACCCAGACGAAAAGATCTCCAAGAGCTACGACGCCATGATTTGTTGTGCTATCAACGCAATGAACAAGGTATGGTAAATGGGCAATTAACAAAGTACGCGACAATTAACTAGTTAACCTACAATTAACATATGAAGAAAGTTAATTACTCTTTTTTGTTCTTTAAAGTTCAGCCTTTGATCCCACTCAAACTTCATTAAATTTACATCAATTAACTAATAAAAACCTTAAATCTTTAATTAGTTAAGTGCCTGTGCTACTAATTTAACTTTAGGTGCAATTATTATAAGAGAAAACAGCCAAAGTTGCCGTTTTCAAACACACACATTTTAAAACAACGCCTTAAACGTTTAAAAATTTAATTTAATTTTTGATTAACTTTTTAGTTTCAATATCCGACGTGAACCATTGATTTTTGTAAAGTTAAGTTTGTAATTAAAATTGTTAATTATGTCAAATAATTGATTATTATATAAGGAAATCATTAAGATAATTCAAACCTATTTAACTAAATAGCTTCACAATTAACTTTTGCGCTTAAAATATCCAGTAAGGTTCCATTGCCCTTAATTATTGGCCCATTTGGCCCATAATAAAAAAAACACAAAAAAAGTTTTAAAAAATGACTCATTTTTTAAATAGCAAATGACAACCAAAAAATTTTCAAACATTTTTTTCAAACTGTTCAACCATTTTAAAAGCCCAGTCAAAACTCATATCATCTTTCTTAAAATCTAAAATAGAAGCATTCTTGTAAACGCAAAAATAGTTAGTTAAATATGCAATTAGTTTTAACAATTTATTCAATTGCAATTTAATCGCTGCTCTTCAAAATGCAGGATATGTAATTTATTAAAATCGATTAGATTAATATAAGAAAGCAGTCTTTTTATAAACAACTTTTTAAATAGAAATTTATTAATAGGTTTTTTTTAATTGTTTTTAAAATACGTTTTTTAAATAGCTTTTCTGTACATTCACTTGTTCCGCCCTAGTGATTCCTTTGCAGCGATCAAATGTCAAATGACTGGGAGTTGGGCCACCTCAGGTGAGAGCGACGCTGATTGGCTGTCCTTGACCTGCTGGAACAGCGTTTCAGCGTATTCCAGGAACAGCGATGCGCGTCGCTCGCTACGCAAATGTGGATCGCAGTCCAACTCCCGAAGGCCGGGTGGTTAGAGCCTTGAGCCCTAGCCATGGACGGACAGGGTTCGAGTCCGGGTGTCGCCAATATGGAAGTGGTTTTTTCCGAAAGGTTTTCCCACTT
>JAQFYP010000574.1:0-21650 GCA_034694865.1 Bilobella braunerae | reverse complement strand
ACCACCCTCCCCCATTCACTAGCACAACCACAGTTGACCAGGCCAATTGGCAAATGTCAAAGAATTCGAAAAAAAAATATATAATTTTGCATTTCCTACCATTTTTAAATCATTTGTAAATGTTAGAATTATAACAATGGACCGTTGCGAGCTTATACATGCCATTCTGCACTATTGAAAAATGTGAAAAAGGGAAAAATTGCAGCGTAAAGTAGTCATATTGCTTTGATGAATAATTTAGCGGTTGATATTTTTGTTTCTGGTTTTTGAAATTTCGCAAAATTTCCTTTTGGGAGTTTTTTTTTTGGATATCAAAACAGAAACATGAAAGCGATTCAAATTTATCGTAAATTTTTGGTCCCTTTCACCATCTCTGTTTTTCACATGGTAAATCCCATAAGGATTCTACAAAAATCGAAAATTTGAAAATACAATATATATATAAGAATAAATTTTCGATATATTTATTTATTTATTTATTTTTTGATGCTGTTTGACATTCGCCTGGTCAACATATGTTCCACATATGGCCTGGTCAACATATGTTCCACATATGGCCTGGTCAACATATGTTCCACATATGGCCTGGTCAACATATGTTCCACATATGGCCTGTATAAGCTTGCAACGGTTCATTCGTAAGGGTAGAATATTGCAACCTTTTAATTTTTTTTTACAGTTATACTATTTTAGTTATTTGAACACAATGTTTCTATTTGTCTTGTATTATGCGGTAGTATATATATATTATTATATATGTTTATAATCTTTTTAGCTGTGGGAGAGAATATAAAATTGAACTTACCGGTGTAGAGTGCCTTGTCCTTGCCGCTTCCACTATGCATTTTAATCAAAAATTCATCAGTAAAACATTCTGGCTTATCCATGTACGGCATCTTTTTCCGCTTTTCCAAAAATATCTAAAAATTAGCGTCACGTGATACATTACAATCATGTGTCATGTGGTAACTGTAATAAATATACCAATACCATCGCCATTTTCTGATATCCTCGTATTCCCTTCATTTGCTCTCTAAATCCAAGCGTTTGAGGAAATAGGAATCTGAGAAATGGATACGCCATCAAAATACCAGCCCCCACGGCGTTGCCGTTCTTAAAAATATCGTGCTCAAATTCGAGCAGAGCCCGAAAGTCTGGATGGTTGTAGTCGAATCGCTTTCCCATCACGTACGTCATCATGATATTGAGATAACTCCGATTAAAATACTCTGAGATAATATCTAGTTGGGAGTGATTTGCAGCCGCTTCGTCCTCCATAGTCTTGAGTAGGACTACCAACTCGTCCAGCAGTACATTTGAAATGGAGTCACGATTTTCAAATCCATATTTTCGTAGGGCCGTTCTACAAAAAGATCGTGCTTCATTCCACTCAGGCGGCTGAGAAAAGGCGATACCTAAACAGTATGTATGTATTACTATGTATTACTAGTACTACGATTTGAACCGGAATCTATTAGAACAATTCGAAATTGTAGTAAACTGTCCAAAATTGGGCATGAACATTAGATGACGACATAACGGTTTATTATGTTAAATCTTTTTTAAAAATTGTTTACTTTGTTCAAAATTTTCAAAAATTGTTCATTCTGCTAAATAATTTTCAAAACTGTTCATTCTGCTAAAATTTTTACAAAACTGTTCAATCTATCAACATTTGCCTAAAAACGGTTCATTTACACAGTTACAATTTTTAAAAACTGTGACTAACTATATTAGGTATTTTATACGCCTGCAATGTTACCAAGGTATTGGTGTTTTTTTGTTAAAGACGACGAAAATTTTTTTTGTAGTTAGAATTTAAAATTGAGTTAAAATGTTCAAGTCAATTGAGTTTATGCAAATAAAATTCCTGCCTCGGGCTTCATAAAAGTTGCATACTGTAAGTTATTGAATCTATAACCTTTAAAACAACTTCACCATTTACACCTTCAGCTTAAATTACTTTGGGTTACAAACAACAAGGGAAAATTATTTTTACGCTGTTGAAAACAGGGTAATAAAATCGACAGATGTCTTTTCCAAAAATTTTCAAAGTAAAAATTTTGAATGTTTTCCAAAAAAAAAATTCAATTTCAATGGGAAAAAATTTACTATAGTGGAGTAATTTAGAAAACTATGAAAAAATTTTTGGTGATAAAGTATGTTATTTAAATTACTTTTATAAAGAAATTTTGTCGGGGAAATCAAAAGTGAAATTTTTTTTACACAGATTTCAATGAAATTCTTTTCCTAGACTAGAAACCTAACCTAAACTTCAAAACCTAAACCTAAACCTAAAAACCTAAACCTAAAAACCTAAACCTAAAAACCTAAACCTAAAAACCTAAACCTAAATCTGAGTAAAAAAAAAATTACAAAAAAAATTTCAAAAATTTCTCAAAACTTCAGTTTTGGTTTCCCCAACAAAATTTCTTCACAAAAGTGATAAGAATGACCTACTTTATCACTAAAAAAAATATTTTTCTGAATTTTTCCACTATATTAAACTTTTTTACGTTTCTCAACATTTCTCAATGTTTGGACCAAAAAAAGTTTTTTGAACCCAAGGGTCCCTTTGCATCAATTTTTACTCTATTGAAAATAGGGTCGAATGTACGCCTGTGTGTTGGGAATGGATGCCGGAAGTGATTCATTTTTTAACAGAGTAGTTTCAGTGCGCCGCAATGCGCTTTTAATTTTATTTCTGCATCTTTCTGCCCTAGCAGGGGCTCATTTGGCTCATGTAGTGATTTAGTTAGTGAGTAGTCAGTCAAGAGGTAAATTTTGTCCTGTCCAGATCATTCTCTGTACGTCGTTGTTTTGTCCAAAGTAAAAGACTTTTACTTTTGACCTCTTGACCCTAGCGTCACTCGTCTTGGCCTTACGTCGTTCCCGTTATTTGCCCCTACACCCCCACTTACGAGTTCACGGTGGTCTCCCAGGAGCACCGTGACAATATATTATATTTCAAAAATTGAAAGGTATTTAGTAATTAAACAAATAGTATGGCCAAGTTTTTACCCAATTCCTCTACTAAGTGCTAACTCTAAAACACGAAATATAAAATTGAACCAGTAATGTTTCAGTTTGAACATTGTGAAAATATTGTGAACATTGAAAAAAATTGTGATGATTTACAACCACAATTTTTGTTTAGCCAAGCCTAAAAGTAGAGCAAACGATAAGTTACATTACCAATATTCTGCCTCAAATTTCTTTCGTAAAGGACTCCCGTGCATAAGCGTCCGGTGGTTTCCTCCTTAGTAAAAAGTTGTCGTGCTGCTTCATATGAGGAAACAATCACTACAAAACCACCATTTTTCTATATTTAATTATTTAAACGAACATTTGAATAAATAGTGCTGTCGGCTGCTAGGATTTCAAGTTTTCAAGAAAAAAAAACGAAAATAGATGCAAATTCTCAAAAGTAGCACTCACATTCAAATAATTTTTGTTACTGAATAAATGATGAAATAGTTAAAAATTCGGATGTTACTTGTTTCACAATTATTTAAAAATCTGACAATTAGCAGTTGACTCGCCTGCAGCACATCAGTGTTTACCTGCGTCATTGACTCCAAGTTTTAAACTCATAACATCGCCATACTTTTTAGAGAGTTTGTGCATTGCAACATACGGAAGCTTGTCCAGAAGCATGATTTGAATTAAGTTTCCAAATGGTGGTATCCGCCAGGGTCCTGAAAATATTTCGTTGGCAATGAATTGTACTATTTAAATATTGATACAAAACGGTATTATTATATTATGACTAAATCTCTGTAAATTATTTGTTGGTAAATTTACATGCCAAAAAAGCTCTTCTTATTGTTAGAACTGAATTTACACCCTTCTATTTGAGCGCTCGCATATTAGAGTGACTTCTTTTCGAAAAAACATAACTTTTCATAACAATAATTCTTTTAAATTTATTGTTGTATTTTTTTGAGCAGAAGACTCCTTCTGCCATAAAACAGGATGTTCTGGGTATTATAAGATTAACAAAAAAACGTTTTCAACCTGGAGGCCTTCCGGATACTCCGAAGTTTTCGAAGTAGAACCACGCAAGGTAAAGCACTACAAACAAAAGTACTAAAACTTGTAATACCATTTTTAGTCAAAGGGAACAGGATAAATTCTAGTTATTTTTCACAGAAGTAACAAAAGCAATTTTGAAAATAGAAATTTTTTGACTAATACTACTCCTTATATTAAACCTTTTATAAAACAAACAAAGTCAAGGCCAGAAAGTTCCGGAAAAACTGTGATCTACTATGTGCGTGATTGGCGTATTATGCGAAATATGTTGACACATTGATGAATAGAGCAATTAGATTCTAGTAACCAATTCTAGAGGGCAAAAATGAAGAGCTCATTTGTTTTTGTTACTGAAATCTTGCATCACACCGTTCTTTTTAACGACAAAACATAAACGAGGTTTTTGCCAGCTTTTTCTACCATGCTTCTATCATGATTCATTTGTGAGAAGAAACTGGCATTGTTTTGATTAAATGCGAAATGGCATCAATTTGACTTTTTAGCATCTTGGAGCGTCATTAAAGGATGGACTTGCGTCAATGTTTAGTTATACTTTAGAGTAAAATAATAAACTGATATAAAGCAAAATAATTCTACTTGGCATTTTGGCACACTGTTGTGTAAAAATGTAAGACATGATGTGGCATTCAAAATTCCATAGCTTATATAACTTAATATATATAACATATAACCATATATATCTATATATATATTATCATATCTGGCCATCTTATTACAAATACAATTTCAGTTTTTCAAATTAATGAAGTAGGAGAGTAAAGGGACAGTGGACCACTGTCCTTAGTTGCTTTATAAGACTTGTATGTTTATTTATACATCAAAGTTAATTATTAATTTTTAATTAACTAGTTTTTCTAATTAATTAATTAATTTTAAAATTTTATATAAAAAAAAATTAAAGTTGCCGAATCTGTAGGTTTGCGTGGAAAATATCGGCAATTGAAGGGCTCAATATTTAGCACATAATATCTCCGGTCAAAAATTGACAAATGATTCTTCCTTGTATACGGTTGAAAAAATTACTTTAAACTCACATGAAGCATAAAAACTCGAACTTTGTATTTTGTTGTATTGTTTTGCTTCCCCCAATTTAAGTGCACAATAATTTATATTATTACTAGTGTATGAACCCGTCCTATAGGACGGGAGATACAAAATGTTTATAATTGTTATTTAGGGAGGAAGGAGGAACTGTGGACAACCTTCCTCCTTGACGGCTGAATTCATACTGAACAAAATAAATTCTTGAGAGATGCACACATGCGCATTCCCGTCCACACATGTTTGTGGACGGTTTTGCCATTAGAGCAATTACATTCCAACTGTATGGCAATTGGAATGACATATTGTGAATATTGTTGGCGGTTTTTCCATGTTTCACCATTGTCAGTGCAAGGCAATTGATTTAAACAATCACAAATTGAATACTTTGTGCATTGGCAAATGGCAAAATGCATCCTTCAAATTAGCATATTCTGATTTTATATAAAGTAATTATTATATTGATTTACACTGCAACATTTTTTTGATGGAAGCATAATTTTTTACAACTGTGTAACAATGTACAAGCTATTTAACATTGTAATTTTGTAGAAAGGTGTAGGCTTTAAGGAAATTTCAATTCATTCATCCGGCATCGTATGGTAATTGCATTTGATTTCAAACAAGTTGCAGTAAAAATTTTTTTTATTGATTTCCAAGTTTAAAATTAATTGTACACGCACAAATTACTTTTGCAGTAAAGTATTTACATCGTTATCTAGATTTGCTGTAGCAGTAGGTAAAGGAAATCAATTATACATAACACAACTATAAAATGTTGCAAAAAATCAAGAGAAGACTTGAATTCCCTTCTACTATCATTCATGTCACACAAGCATAATATGCTCATACTGTAAGTTTGAGATACACATCGTTGCACATGATCTTTCCATATCAATTATTTTAACACATGGGTAAGGTTTTAAAGTGAGTTGGAAAGTTCCTTTATAGAACTTGAATGTACAACACTTTAGCCAAGTGTTGTACAAAAAATATTATAATTATTGCATGTCAAACCATACCCTTGTTTCAATAGCTACAATATATTAATTAGAAATTTTTTCAGTACCTGGAAAATTCAAAAAATTTAAGCGTTTTGCAATTTCTACGCAGAATTTTACATTTTCGGAAATTTCTCTTTTAATTTTTTGCAATTTCAAATGTTATAGCTGTTGAAATGTTGAAGTTTGCGCGCATAATATCGGAACACCTTGCCTTGGAACACCAGCCTATATAATGACAGGGCTTGTAGTGAAACATTTATGGTATGCGATTCGACTTATACAATAAAGTTGGTTCTGGTTCACTTTCTAGTAGGGATTTGTTTTTCCGTTTTGATTTATTTATTTCCTCTAGGGAATGGAAACAACACTGATGGCCAATGAACAGCAATGAAATAAAAATGTTTCCTTGGAAACGGAAACGAAAGGAAAACGGAGACGGAAGAAGTTTGTTAAGATAAGCCAAAAAAGTAGCTTTCGTTTCAGGAATTGAGCATTATATCAACACCAGCAAAACAATCCCTTTTGTAAGACCGAGCCTAATTTGCTAGTCTAGGTTGTTCCTTATTTTAATTGTTAAAAATTTATGTTTTTTCGATATAATAAATTTAAATTGCCCTTCTACGGTAGCCGGACGTTTTTGTAAGGGTGGGAGTGCCTTATCGCCATTTAAATTTTTAATTAACATGTTTAGACTAGTTTCGTTACGAACGCACAGCCGCTGGCTAATTGAAAAGTACGGCTGTAAAAAATACGACATAAGCAAAATTAAATCCAGGTAAAACGGTCATTTTGATGTCAATATGGGTAATTTCCGTGGAAATGGGGGCTTTAGGTTCATCGTGACCACCATAGATTTTTGCTTTATACAAAACCAGAGCTTGCCCTTGACAGGTCATTTTGAGGTCAAAGGATCATTTTGGGGGTCACTTGGTGGTTACAGAAAAACGTGCTATACAGAAATTATGAGCAAAACAACTTTTGTAAAGGTCATTTTTCATGTTGTCATAGAATGATATCATTGACTTTGACATTTGACCCCCAAAGAGGTCACTAGCTCTGTGATTTGAAATATGCTGAAGTTCCGGTGATAATCGTCATACTCAGACAGACGGACGGCCCGCACGGACAGACGGACGGACAGACTGGACGAATACATCAGTAGCTTTCTCTTCGCTTCCACCAGTGTTATTTATATTTCGTAACATAATGAACATGTTAATGAATATTAATAACGTTGTTATATGAATAATAAAAGCGCGCTGCTGCGCACTGGAACTAATCTGTTGAAAACTATTAATCGCTTTCAGCAACTTATTTTTGAAAACAACGGTAAAAAGGGTATGTCATTATATAGGTGTCGGGCTTCTAAAATGAGATTTACGGTAAAAATGGTATGTCATTATATAGGTGTCGGGCCTCTAGTATGAGATTTACGGTAAAAATGGTGTGTCTTTATATAGGTGTCGGGCCTCTAAAATGAGATTTACGGTAAAAATTTTATGTCTTTATATAGGTGTCGGGTCTCTAATATGAGATTTACGGTAAATATAGTATGTCATTATTTAGGTGTCGGGCCTCTAAAGTGAGATTTACGGTAAAAAATGGTATATCATTATATAGGTGTCGGGCCCTAAAACGAGATTTACGGTAAAAATGATATGTCATTGTATAGGTGTCGGGCCTCTAATATGAGATTTACAATAAAAAGGGTATGTCATTTTATAGGTACCGGGCCTCTAATATGAGATTTACGGTAAAAATGGTATGTCATTATATAGGTGTCGGCCCTCTAAAATGAGATTTACGGTAAAAATAGTATGTCATTATATAGGTGTCTGGGCTCTAAAATGAGATTTACGGTAAAAATGGTATGTCATTATATAGGTATTGGGCCTCTAAAATGAGATTTACGGTAAAATGATATGTCATTGTATAGGCGTCGGGCCTCTAAAATGAGTTTTACGGTAAAAATGATTGGTCATTATATAGGTGCCAGGCCTCTTATATGTAATACAGTAAAAATGCTTAGTCATTAAATAGGTGCCCGGCCTCTAATAGTATGTTTTGGAATCAAGATTAGTTACTTCACCCGAGTTAGGTAAAGAAAAACGCATTTGGGTACTAAAAAAACTGACACAGACATCTGGCGATTTTATTACCCTTTTTCATCAGAGTAACAGCATTTCAATCATACTCTATTTAAGTAATTTCGCTTCAAACCCCCCAGAAAGGCTAGGAATTTGTTGCTAAAATCCTGCCGCAAGGCTGGTTAGAAGTTATACCACTCTATTTCTGTTCTTCTGCTATATTTACAATTTATCGGTTTATATTAGAATTCAGCTTATACTGAAACGTGTACGGTATTTATATTTATATTGTAAATACTTCAAAACTAAATGTCGACATGTCAAATAAAAAAATACAAAAAACACTAGCTGCACCGTGCCGCTTTGCGGCAGGAAAAATTATACTACGGGCTTTCTGGTATTAGGTTGCATTAGTGGTCATTTTACTTTCTACCAAATTTCTGCAAGTCAGGTGAGCACTTTGAATCCACATTTCGTCCGTGTTTGTCCGCATTTGTAGGTTCCTCTCAATGTCCAAAATCTGTCGTATTGTTAGTAGTGGGCCTTCCGTTGGCTGAAAATTATAGCCAAAGTTAGAATTTACCAGTATAAAAATATTACCATATTTTAAACAAAATGGCAGCTGAGTTAGTACTAATTAATAATTATACAAGTTGCATATTACCGGTTTTAGTATAGGGGCGAGAAACACTCGAACGTCTGAAAGAGTCTCGTCTTCGTATGAAACAGTCCAGAACCTTTGGTTTTTAATCCGTTTGGGCTCGAATTTAGGTACTTGGATTAGGCACAAAAGTTGATTTTCGGGTTCCCTTGATAGTCGGGTGTACCATTTGGGCTCATCTTCCAGAATCACTGTCAAAGGTATCAAGTCCGTCTCCATGATGTTCTCTAGGTCCTTCGACCCACCACCCTCCAGAATACCTCCTTCCTTAGGTCGAGGGTATTTACGAATGTGCGGACTAGCTCGTACCTCGAATTTAGTGCCGGGGTACATTCCCTCAAGTATCAGGGCTATTGAGCTTGCATTTTCGAGTTTATTTGCAGTGTAGAGGATTAGAAAAAACTTTTCTTTTGCTGCCATAATGAACTGCGTGAAATGTGGTCGCATAATTCCGCATTCCACAATTTGACCTTCTTCCATTCGCAATGTAAATCCCGGTAAACGGCAGACACGTTTATTAGTAAAAAATCTTGTAATTGGTTTGTAGCGTACCAAAATAGTAGAGTCAACATCGAGAACCATTATAAAGTCTTTCTTGTCATTTGCGAGCCTTTCCTTAGTAATGAGCTCTTTTAATCCAGGGCTAGTATTTTCAGGAAGTTCTCCTAGCACAAAAAGTGTCCAAGAGTTGATTAATAGTACGAATATCACAAGAGTAGAATTTTTCATGACAAGGGAGTGTTTAATAGTTAAATTTAGGTAATTGGGTTAAGGCAAAAAGGAAAAGGAAAGCAAAGAAAAGACTAGTAAAGCAAGAGTTGAAAAAGCTTATTAATGGTACATTTATATTAACTTTATTAAAGTCTGACTGAGACTCCCCGTGAAGTTTAATAGCTTTTGAAAGCCGAAGTAGAGTTAGAGATAAAGCCGACATAGTTACAAGTGTCTTAAAAGAAAAGCTATTTTTTGCTATTTTTCTCTTTTTTGAACAAGTTTTTTACTGTTTAAATTAAAATGACATTCATTGAACTTCACTTAACTTAAACTTACGACAAGTAACACTAGAGTTGCGAAAAACCTACCCAAATTTTACCGAAGTAGTAAGATCAAGTGATGACCTTTCTCTAGCAAGTAGTATTTTTCTTCCATAAAGTTATGCGAGCGCTTGGTAGATAAATGTTAGTTTTGCAGTTAGTATTACAAATTTGTTACTACCGCGTGGTCACCTGCTAACTGTCAGTCGCTTTTCTTCGATATTTCTATCCCTGCTCAGCACCACTAGAGCTACCCGTCAAAGAGCAATAATAAGCAGCTGGGCAAAAAGTGAACGGTTATTCAAAACAGTATTAAATGATTACCGTTATCGACCGTTACAATGCGTTAGTTTAGTACTTTATTACTGTTTTTCATCAAATTAAACTTTGTCAGATTTAGCGCACAAATACATAGATACATGCCCTTCACAATTGCAACCTTTGTTAACCGAATAATTTTGCCGCGGAAATTACGGCAAGCAGCCGACATCCTTACCAGCCATTTATGCAGATGTGGTGATACGTGACCCAAGAGATACCACTTTGTACTACAATTACAAATGAGGATTCCCATTTGAGGATTCGAAACGTTTAAAATTTTGTAGGTTCTGTCGTAGTTTCTTGCTGTAGCATCCCTTGTAGTTTTAGGAGGCTTTTCGTAGAGGTGCTAGGGCGAAGTGAATTTGAAAATTAGAGCTTCTGGCTTTATCGTCATATGTAGAAATTTGTTGAAAATAGTACGCAAGCAGTTTTCAATTTTTTATTCATTTTTCTCCACGAGGCAATTGCCTTAAAGTGAGTTTATTAGTTTAATGCCTAACTACGAAATTAATTGCTTAAATACGCCAATTAATTAATGTTTAATTTAATTATGGTTATTAATTATCAACTTGATTAGGTTTTGTCACAATCTTAGCCAGTAAAATCGCTACTCGGTATTCTAAAAGATCAATACTTGTTTTGAACACTTTTCTCTAATGACCCTTAAAGTGAGCCATTGACCTCAAAATGACCTTTCAATGTCAAACCTTAATTTTGCATGAAACAAAAGTATATAATAGTTCCGATGACCCTACGGCCCCCTTTACTCGGGAATGACCTCTAAATGACCATTCAAGGTCAGACCCTAGTTTTGCATTTAACAAAAGTTTATAATGATTCTGATGAACCCAAGGCCACTTTTTACTAGAAAATAACCATTAGACCTCAAAAAATGACCTTTCAAGGTCTAATTCAAATTTTGCAGTAAAAAAAATTTATATTGGTTTCGATAATCCTAAGGCCTCCCTCCATTAGAAAATGACCACTTGACCGCCAAGTGACCTTTCAAGGTCAGACTCTAATTTTGCATGAAATAAAAGTTTACAATGGTTCCGATGATCCTAAGGCCCCTTTCACTCGGAAATGACCAATTGACCTCCAAATGTTCTTTCAATGTTAAACACTAGTTTTACCTTTAAATGTTCAAAATGGTCCGACTTCCTCCGAGGCCCCCTTCAGCTTAAAAAAATATTTTGACCTCAAAATGACTCAAATTTGTTTTACTTTTTATTTTATAGTTTTACAGCCCTTTCAGTGACCGTCTTACTACGGTATAATCGTGTTGAATTTAATTTTGAGCACTTTCATTGCAATTTTAAGTTTAAATGAAGAGTTCAAAACTTAACTTTCCAAATTGAAAAGACAAAAAAGTTTCTATTTGAGGTATTAAGGATACATTTTGTAAAACTTTAGTGACAGAAATCGGACTATAAAATTTTGATTCTAACTTACTTTAACCTACGCTAGCTGCTCCCTCCGGTAGCAGACTCCGGTACTTTTTCATCAATCAAACTAGTAAAAAATAGATGGAGGTGCTCTCAAATTTTTTTTTTTTAATATTTTTACAATCTAAAAATTTTTATTTTTGATGCTATTTGACATTCGCATATGGCCTGGTCAACATGCTTATGCTTGTTCGAGAGAGTTGGGGAGGGTGGTCTTGGCCGGTGAGTTGACTAGGAAGCTCTGAGGTGTGAGGCAAAGAGCTTTCTGCTAGATTGTGGACCTGGGGATGACCACCGAGGAGCCTCTGCAACGTGCGGAGGCCGAACACTGTCTTTTGCATACCGACTCAGGCCCACCCCCACGACGGCAACATTTTAGGCTTCCGCCCACTTCTACCACACCAACACTTTTTGTAAGGCTGCCTCAAAGCCTTAACCTTAACCTCAACCTAGCCAAAGCTAGGACAAGAGTCCTAACCCCCCGAACTTCGCGCCGTGGGTTAGAAATTATTATTGGGTTTACTGAGTTCGGTAGGCAGGTAGTATTTGTAGATATTTTGTATAGTGAACCAACCGGTGCTAGATAGGATAGGAAGATAGGAGAACCAGGCATGAGTATAAAATAAACATTTCCGAATCAGGTTTTTTAAGCTTGAAGCATGCTTTCTGTTATAAAAAAAATTTAATTTTAATTTGCATTCGCTATTGACTCTTTGGCACTTCAAACGGAAGCTAATTATAGGACCTAAAAGAAAGGACCTTAAATTTAAATACAATATAAATAAGAGCTGAAATTAAAAAAAAACTATAACCTACAAGGGCCTAAAATAAAACAACTGAAATAAATGGAGCAAAAATTAATCAATATGTCAAATTTTAAAATTATTAATAAAATAGTATCATTTTCAAGTCAAATTAGAACCATAAAGTAAATCAAGTACCCATATGCGTTTTTCCTAACCTAACTCGGTTGAAGTAACTAATCATGATTCCAAAACATACTATTAGAGGCCCGAAACCTATTAAATGACATACCATTTTAACCGAAAATCTCACATTAGAGGCCCGACACCTATTTGATGACATACCATTTTTACCGCAAATCTCACATTACAGGCCCGACACTTATGACATACAATTTTTACCGTAAATCTAATATTAGAGCCCCAACACCTATTTAATGACATGTTATTTTTACCGTAAATCTCATATTAGAGGCCCGACACCTAAATAATGACATACCAATTTTACCGTAAATCTCATATTAGAGGCCCAACACCTATTTAATGACATATTATTTTTACCGTAAGTCTCATATTAGAGGCCCGACACCTAAATAATGACATGCCATTTTTTACCGTCAATCTCATATTAGAGGCTCGACACCTATGTAATGACAACATTTTTACCGTAAATTACATATTAGAGGCCCGGCACCTATATAATGGGGTACAATTTTTACCAAAAATCTTGCATTAGTGGCCCGGCACCTAGATAATGACATATCACTTTTACCATAAATTTTATATTAGAGGCCCGGCACCAATATAATGACATACCTTTTTTTACCGTAAATTTTGCGTTAGAGGTTCGGCACCTAAATAATGGCTTAATATTTTTAACGTAAATCTCATATTAGATGCCCGAGACCTATATAATAACATATTATTTTTACCGTTGTTTTAAAAAATGAGTTGCTGAAAGTGGGTAATAGTTTTCCACAGACTACTTCCAGTGCGCAGCGGCGAGCTTTTATTGGAATTAAATTTTAAGCCTTTAGAATTGAGATATAGTCATTCGGACGTTTCTTCAGCCTTAGTAATGAATATGTGGCATAAAACCCTTCAATTTAAAAAACAACGAAAAGTTTCGAAAATTGAAAATTTCGGGAAAACATTGTTGTTCATAATATGGAACCTAATCCATCCTGTTTACAAACCTCATATATGTAAAAAAATACGGCGCCACTAGTCCCAGCGGTTTTTTCTGTAAACACGTTATAATTTGGTCATTTTGACCTTTGACACTGGAAAACTCGGAGGTGATTTTTGCCTGGAGCTTACCCCTAAACCACACCAGGTACCAACCTCATGTATATGGAAAGTCCGGCGCTTGTAGTTCCAGTGGTTTTAGCAGGCATTGGTAATAATCGGATATTATAGTAGAGATAAATTGAGTAACTTAAGTAAAATTAAATATAAATTATAAAAATTGGTATTATTATTTTGAGTTGCAAATTATTCATTTTCAAAAATTCTAAAAAAAAAAAAAAAAATTAAAGATTACGTTTGTAATTAAAACTTTCAGAAACGCGGCTTTAAATTCATTTCAGCCGCGAAATCTGGGGTGAAAAACATGTATGCCCGCCAAATGTTTTCAGCCGGCATGCATGTGACGCGGTATGTCTAGTTTAGCCAGAATTGTCTAAAAACAAGTATGTGTCCAAAGGTTCTAAAGATTTTACTTTGCAACTGGAAATATATTTGTTGAGTATTTAGTGAGAACTTACTAACTCGTCTTAACAAAGGAAGGTTGAAAAAATGTTAGAAAATTTGGTGTACGTACATTTTTACAGCAATTCACTCCACTAGAGGACGTTCTAATCGTTTATTGTAGTGACGATTATAAGCTTTTTTGTTCAATGAATGTAGACTACTTCGTTTCATAAACTTATAGAGCTAAACTTGTTCAGTTGGAAACATTTGTATCAAGAGTGCAGTGTACTTTTGTAAATAACATGTACTTTTACTTGTACTATGATATCAAACATGTTTCAAGTTTTTCGTCAAGCACATCATATTGAGTCAAACAAGCTCGAACGAGGGCAGGACAATTTTAGTTTTGCTTGCTTATTAAGAGGGCAGAAATGTTTATTTTTCGCAGGTAAAACGTTGTCTTTTCAACCCAGGAAATTTTTTAAAATACTTAGGTTTACAGTAAACTCACTACTCACTTTACTTACATAAATTATAAAGGCTATAATAGCGTGTACTTAACCATAGCGCATTTGTTCCGTGTAGTACTAAATTAAATTTCATCGTCTAATTGGCTTTATCGCTAATTTTTATATTAGAAATCAATATCAACAATGTAGAGGCATACTAAATATGCAATTAGCATTAAGAATATACAATGTTTTAATTTACTTTGCAGGTTTTTGACAAATCAAATCCTACTCTGCATGTCAACCAACCAAACTTATTGGGTACACTTCAAGGCTTTATTTTTAATTCTACATTACTATCATTATGCTTTGACTGAATTTTTGAAGGAAAAATGATCACTTCAAATCCACATTTGGCCTGTATTAGTCCTTCGTTGCAACTTCCTTTCTACGTCCAAAATTTGTCTGGGTGTTTGTCGTGCTCCTCCCTCTGGCTAGAAAATTAAAGATATCGTTAAGATACTTCCAGTATAAAAAATTTACCCATACACCAAACATTGTAAACTACTAATTCTACAAGTTGTGTATTACCGGATTCAGTATTGGAGCAAGCAGCTTTCTAACTTCGCAAAGAGTCGTATCATTGTAGAACACTTCCAAGATCCTTCGTTCTTCATTAACCTGGAATATGAGTTTGGGCACTTGGATGAGGCACAGAAGTTGGTTGGTTCCCCTTGGCAGTCGGGTGTACCATGTGGGCGCATCTTCTAGAATGACACTTAAAGGGATCAACTCCTCTTCCATGATGTTCCTTAAGTCTTTCGACCCACCACCCTCTAGTATTCCACCGTTTGAGAGAAGGGGGTACTCATGAATGTGCGGAATAGCTCGAACCTCGAATTTAGTGCCAGAGTACATGTCTTCAAGGGCCAGGGCAATTGACCTTGCGTCATTGAGGTCATTTGCAGTGTAAATAATAAGAAAAAACTTCTCTTTGGCTTCCATAATGAACTGCGTAAAGCCAGGTCGCATAATTCCGCACTCCAAAATATTACCGTCGGGATCCATTTGCAATGGAAATCCCGGCACTAGACATACACTTTTACGAACCTTTTTTATAGTTAAAATACATACACTTTTACGAGCCTGTTTCGTAGTTGGTTTGTAACGCGTCAAAATTGTGGCGTCCACGTCGAGAACCATCAAGAAGTTTTTCCCGCTCTTTTTAAGCATATCCTTTGTCACGAGTTCTTGTTCTCCGGGTTTAGTGCCTGCAGGAAGATCGGCTAGTACACAAATGGCACAGAAGTAGACGTAGAAGAAGATTCTCACAAGAAAGGAGACGGCCATTTTGAAAATTTTGTTAATAGTTTAAAATTGAATTAGGCTATTAGTTTAGCCTATAGTTAGGTTAATGTTAGTATAATTAAATTAATATAAGGTTAGTTACTGGGGTCGAATTTAACACTGTGGCCCAACTGAAGCTCTCTGTGCAGTGTATTATATTTTGAAAGTAAAATCGGAGGGAGTACTGTCATAGCTAGGATAAATTTTTTGCTGAAAATAGTACGTAAATTTTTTTTTATTTTTCAGTTTAATTTTGCTCGGATTGCTATTGTTCTGTTATTTTAACCACCTTTCCAAATTCCCTTTCCCAGTGAAATAAAAAATAACATTTACCTGAATTCAAAAACACTTAACTTAACTGACAGCAATTAAAATTAGATTCAGTAAGAACACTAACCAAAATTTACCGAAGTAGTTTTGAATAGTAATTATTTTAATGTTTGTAGCCGTACTTTGCGTCTGTCCGTCCGCCCGTTTGAAGCAATTACACTTTGAAACTAAAATTGCATTCCATTGTTACATCAAAACCAAAATAAGCTCCATGGGCATGAAACTTTTCTATTTTCACATTTAAAATTTTGATATTTCTTCTCACGTTTCAGCACCTCCAGCATAACGGGCCAATGATAACTAACAGGGCGTAAATGAGAACTAACCGAAAATATTTAAATAATGTTTGTTAATGTCTAATTGATTAGCAGACTTTGTTAAATTGTTGACAAATATAACAAACTCTATAATAACTTGTTTGGACCTTCTCTGTAATTTTAGGGAGACTTTTTTAAAGGCACTCTGGTGAACCTAATTAAAAAAAAACAGTTTCTAGCTTTTAGCATTTGTAGAAATTTGTTGAGGACGATGGCTTTTTTTATTATTTATTTTGCAAATAGTAAATACCAGAACCTATACTTTTGACTGGCAAAATTCCGTGGTCAAAACCGAGCACCATCCACCTAGGTTTTGTCTCACTTGTAAAACTGTTTTTTAAGGCGATTAGCTCTTGAGTTACCGCTTTCGTTGCCTTTAACGGCGGCCGAACAAAAACAGCAAATAAGTTGCTAAAATTAAATTTCTCAACAGAATGAACAAGGGATTGGTTTGCAATTTTAAAGTTAGCAAGGTTTTGTTATACGTTAACTTATTGATAGTCGATACTGCCAATTATGTATATTTTAAATAGACCGTGGTAAAGTGATCAAATAAGTAGCGGAAGTAGAAGACATTGAAAAAAGGCATTAGGCGTTAGAAAGTTGTTAAATGTATTTGAATATAGAAAGAAAATCCAGGGTGTAAAAGGATCATTTTGGATGATTAGAACCTACTCAAAAACTTGCAAGTCCTTGCAAATGATAGGCTTCAACCTTCGATCATTTTGAAGTCATTAGTTCATTTCCCGATTGAAGGGGGTTTTCAGGGTATTCGACGTTCGACGATGTAAATACCGAGAAGGCAAAAACCGAGAAGTCATAACCGAAAAAAAAATTACCGAGAACGTCAAAAACCGAGAACTACAAAAACAAAAGAGACACAAACTGAGAAAACAGAAACCGAGAACCACAATAACGAGAAAATGGCTCGTCTAATGGCAACCCAATGGCATGAGTGGAAGCGTGCAGTAGTTGCGGTTGTGTAGGGTGTGCTTGATCCGGTATGCGTAGGAGGGTGTTGGGCCTCTGCCTAAGCAAGAGGCTCCTCGGTGGTCAACCCCACGTCCACAATCTAGCAGAAAGCCCTTCGCCTCACACCCTCAGAACCTCCTGGTTAGCTCACAGCCGATACCATCCTCCCCCACTCACTCACACAAGAAATCATGTTGACCAGGTAATTGACGATAAAATTAAAAAATTAAAAATGCATAGATATATTACAATTTTATGAGTGTTGAAATGGTCTTACTTAAGGAAAGTAGTTTTTTTTAACAAATTTGTATCATTTGGTTTTAAAAATCGTTTCTTCTATGAAAGAAGCAAAATTAATTAAAAAAAAAGTTGTCGTTTTACCAGAATGTCAAGGTTTTTCGTTGCAAAATGTTGATGGTGCATTTGCATTTTACAAAAAAAACTTGTGATTCTACTTGGATTGGTTAACCACTTTGGAACTGTCCTTTCAACTAAAAATCCTTATAGTATTTTTATATAATACTTAGTCTAGCAATAGGGAAATGAAAAACAACCTGTTGAGAGATTTACAACAACGCTTTTCCTACTAAATTCCACATTAGTCTTAGGAAATCTTCCAAATTATTTAGGATTTAGAAGAGTTTTGTTCTAGAAATTTGCAAAAAATTTCGTGAAAATTGCAACCATTATTATTAAAATAAAATTCGAACAATTAAAGTGTCCGTGGTTTTTTTTATCCTATTGGAGCCCACAATGCTACTTATGCGCACGTTCAGTTTATTCATGTCTCTATTTTGTATTATTTGCCACTTTTGCGTACTGAGCGCTCTGAATCCAGATACGCGTTACACACCATTGGAAAAGGAAGCTCTTAAACAGGTAACACAATTGGTGTTACAATTGTACAAAAAAGCATCAATTTGGAATAGCTCTGTTGTTGTAGTACAAATTGGCAGTTGCTGATATGTTGTATGAAGACTATCATAAACTGGACTCGCATCTCATACATTTCTTGAGGCACAAGAAATTAAATGTAACAGCTGCAGCCTCCCTCCTCAAAGATGTAAGAAAACATTAGTAATAATAAAAGACGAAAAATAATGCGTAATGTAAACGTGAGGTTTTTTTTGGTGGTGAAGAAAGGGTAACCCAACTCTTTATTGTATGATTCGTTTATTTCACGTTTAGCAGGGCTATCGTCAACAAGTCGTAAATTAGTTAATTCAAAAAATGTTTGTAAGTGCTATATAATAGTAGTAGTATGATGTTGTGATTTGTATTAGGTGGTGACTAGGGTTACAGTCTGATATCAGAGGGTTCAAAATGACGTTAGGTAAAATTAAACTTAAAATTATGAATAAACGCTAAATGTTAAAATTAGGAGTATATGTTGAAGGTGCTAAAATTATTTAACTTAGGATGTCCACCGCACTCTTTATGCAAAGCACTAGATAGTATGCCATTTTTTCTTACACGAACATTAGTTTTCCCAATCTAAAGTAATAATGGTTTAGTTTATTATTAATTATACTTTGGCTAAGATAAAATGAAATGTCTATCAAACAAAATTTATTAAAACATCATTCTTATTTTCAAACAGTTTAAAATGGCAAAACTTTGAGACAACCTGATATTAATAATTAATAAATGTTTTGTGTATACAAAGAACTTCAACTGGAGAAAAGCGGAAGGAATTGATTCCATTCTTCGGGAAAAGCGCATGCTTGATCTGGCAAAACAGCTTCCAATTTCAAGTGATGGAGTTGATAGGGATGGGAGACCAAGTAAGTAAAACTAAAGAAAAACACAACAAACAGACACAGTAAGTTGGACAAAAACTCTAACCAAGTATATTAGCAAAAAGAATTTAAGGAATTTAGTAAAGATTTTAAGTTTAAAAATTCAAGTAACCTAAAACATCAAGAAATCGAAGTAAGTTTGGTTTGGCAAGAAAAATTAAGTAATAAAAAATAAATAAAAAGGAAAGCTGGCAAACAAGGGTAAATTTTGAAAGCTACAAAAAATATTTTTTGACCTAATTGTAAGCTTGACTTAAAATAAAATTAATCTCAACTCAACGCACAAAGTCCTTAACGACAAACAGCTCAATAAATAAACAAAATTTAAAAAATATCTCACAATGTTTATCGTAACTCTTGTGTTTCATTTACGTGTGAACAATGATCTTGTTTGTTTTAAAAGGATGCAGTATTCACTTTACTGTTACATTACAGTTCTTACCACAATCATTGGACAACAAGACATTCGCAAATTTGTTGTGACGGGGAAGACGCAAGAATACTTCCGTTACAATGTGTACAACACGGAGAAAATGTCACAAAAAGTGTACGATAAAGCACTTGCAGGAGAAGATGTGTCACAGTATGTTGTGTTGGCTGACTTTAGCGGATTCAACCTCCGACAGCACGTCTGCCTCCCTTGCCTTCCTGAGTCTACGGCATTTATACAACTGGTTATGGAACGCTATCCTAATATTGTTCACCAAATAATATACGTTAACGGTAAGCTACACAAACAGTTTTTAACATAATTTTTAAATGATGCTAAAATGAGGTAACATTTTATTTGTAAAATTCTTTAGCCCCAAGAGCATTTACCTCTTTCTTCTCCTTGATCAAAAGCGTCCTTCCTCCGGACTTCTTGAAAACAATACATGTTTTTGGCTTTGATAAATCTGAATGGCGATCACACTTGTCCAAGTCAATTGTCGATGATCAAATTAGTTCTTCATTTGGAGGAACACGCATTTAAAATACAAAAAGTAAACTAAACAACATAATTGTTAAACTGTCATAAAACGGAGAACTGAAGTAGCGGAAATAGAAATTTTATGCAACTTCATTAAAATTATTCGAATTGCCATTGTATATTTTTTACATAAGTAAAATCCTGGAGTATGGGTATCACATTAACAATTAGTTTTATGCAAAATGTAGGATATTGAGGTCACTTGTTAAAAACAATCAGTGTTAAAAATAGGCGTCAACTCAATGGAGGAGTGGCCACGGAGAGTAGCCATTGCATTACAAACGTTTTTTGTGAAACCAATATTTTATAGGCTTATTCAATAATTACTACAGTACATTTAAAATGAAGATAAACCATTGTGTAAGTGTAGAGAAAATTAACTAATTTTTTAGTTCGATCAGCAAAAAAATATAGTTTACAATGTGCCCCATAATGCTCATACTCGTCGCAATGTTTGAGAATTTCTACAGATGCTGTGAAGCAAAGTGTTTTTCCATCCTCTTCGTCGGTGCGTGGGAGACCGGATATTTAAGCACAGGCGTACGTTGTTGCCTTGTCGAGTGTTTCTTGACTGGTGATTAGATGTGATTCATCTACTAGGCAGTTGCAAGCTCTATTGTTGTAAACAAGCACCGCTTCACCGGCAACAACAATTGCCAACACAATAAATTGCGCTAGCATGCTACGCTCCATGTATGTATGTATTTTAATGGAGGGGGTATTGCTAATCACACCGCTCAGGCAAGAGACGGGCCCATTGTAGTAACTCCATATGATACACTGCCAAAGGCCTTTCTATTGTCTCTGCCCCTTTTTAGAGTCAGGATAACAACACAACCAAATCATCCCATCGACTTTAGGCGCCTTAACGGAGAGAGTTAGGATTCTTCCCTTACGGAACCCCTTGGTTGGACTTACGCGTCCACGCTATCAATCTGTATATGCAGATTTCCCAGATAAGCTAACAGTCGAGAGAATACTCCGTTGCAGAGTGTATTCTTTTCTGCCAGCTCTGGAGCGTGGACGCTTATCGTCCTATGGCACTTTTTTTATTGGGCGGACCACGATTCGATCCCAAGAAGCCAGTGGCAAGGAACAGGCGTCCCATACTTTTACAGCTTTTCTAACTTATTGCTTTGGATATACCATATCGGTGTATATGCAACAGGCACTTCTGTTGCAATAATTTAATTAATGAATTTAAATGTTGCACTTTTTCAAACAAATATTATAATTACTAAGTAGCGTATTAGCTACTTTATGGGAACGTTTTGTCCGTCCGTCCGTCCGTCCGTCCGTCCGTCTGGTTGCGCCATAACTCTCGAACGGGTTAACTTTTTTCAAATCTGTTTTCAGCTATAGGTAGTAGGGGTCAAGGGTGA
>JAQFYP010000573.1:0-21654 GCA_034694865.1 Bilobella braunerae | reverse complement strand
AAGTGATACTGCCGCGGCGGTCACCGGAAATTGAATTACTGCTGTATTTGATGTATACGTCTGAAGTGGTGGTATTGTTCATTCTGTATTCTTGGGCAGGGTTGCAAAAATCTGAGGTTTTTGATGCGTTGAAGTTGTTACGTTTTTGGTTGTGTAGAACTTTAGAACTATAAGAGTTAATTATTTCACAGGAGTGAAATAATGCTTGGACTTGTGGTTTGTATAGCGCAATGTCACATGTTAAGCTTCACTTAATTTGGTACTTTTTTATTTTAAACGTTCATTTAAATCGAACAGTTACTTTTTAAGGAATAAGTGAAGTTTGAAGAGGATGAGTTAAAAGAGTAAAAGTTATTACTTCTATTGGTCTAAGTTTGAAAGGGAGGAGAAGAGATGTTGATAGGAGCGATTCCTGACTCGAACTCCCCGTCAATTACTTTGGTTTAAACAAAAAAAATTGTAAATACTTTGACTTTTGCGCAATTAAAAAAAATTCTTTTGAATCCAAAACAAGAGTTGATTTTTCAAAAGCTATATTTAAAATTTTTTAACAATTAACAAAAAAAAATATGCGGCTTAAATTGTGCAGAAATGTTCTATCACTATCAGAAAACCCGATTTATCTAATGCCTACAAAAACAGTTTTTGTCTGTTCACAAAGCGTTATGAAATACAATAAATAAACTATTATTGTTGAAAACATCTAGAATTTTTCTTTTCTCGCTAAAATAACCGCCACGTAGTAACTTCCTTCTCTGACGCAAGCGAATCCGTAATACTCACTTGATTCCCATTCCTAGAAGTTAAAATTATATGAAATATGTTTGTCAGCATATTACTTTTGCATATTACTATTGCTTACGTTGATCTGGACTTCCTTCATAGCTAAAAGTATTGCTCCTCCACGTGTTGGTTCATTTGCGTATGGTATCACACTCGCAAAAATCTTAGTTCCAGTTTCAGTAGATGTAGATGGTCGGGGTCCCGGCCTAACTTGTTTAGATATAAACAAGGCATGGTCACGTGCCGCTTCTATTAACTAATTAAAAATTATTAGAAATAGACTACTGTCATTTAGTTCGCTTAAATATGTAGTATATTTTATCACGTAGTTGATATGAAGTAAGTGTTTAAACCTAATACGAGTTGAATTATAACCAGGGAATTGCAAATGCAGGTCACTTAATTACTGGTTTTGAAAGGATTTAGTGCATCAAATTTACCACTTGGTCAGCCTTGACGTCTTTCTTGAGCATTATCTTCAATTCTAACAAAACTTCGTCAAAGAAAAAGAGTGTGGTAATGCGAATTCGGAAATTTGATCCGAATCTTGTTTTTTTTACTGCAATTCCAACCGCTTCTAATGCTATGTTACTTAGCTAAATAAAACAAAGCCTTAAAAAAGGAATGTCTTCCAACTACTACCACAATATTCATATAAAAGAAATAACTCATACTTATCACTTGTAAATCAAAATCATCAATCATCGCACCAAATTCATTTTTACTCAAAGCACAATGGCACAGCCAACCGCAACTCAAAATATTTTGGTGTTAATCAGCGTATATGGAAACAAAGTGAAAGCATTGATGAGGGTCATTCATAAGAATTTGCATTTTTTAAGATTTTGAAATGCTGACGGATCTTAATGCTAGTTTAACAAAAATTTAAATATAGATAGCATGATTGAATTCTCATGGTTTCTATGCTGTCAAGTTTTAACTTATATTTGTTGGTGCAGGCAGCAATATTACTTTAAAGTTTATACAAATTCTCAAATACGATTGTACATGATTTAGTCATTCACCTAAAAGCATACTTTGGAATTCATGTAAAGGTATGTCAATTCAATTCAGGTACTTACAATGTCTTGAATATCCTTTGCCGCTTCCTTCCACATATCAACGCAAAATTGTGTATGTTTTGATTCATTTAATTGAATGAAAAACGACCTATGCGGGCCTCCGTCCAATGTAGCCATTCTGCTGATTTTATCCTGTTAAGGAAATAGTACGTCTAATAATACAATATTCACCAGTTTTGTGAATGATGGTGTGAGCCATCTTGTGACAAGGTAGAATTATATAGGCTTTCTTACTAACGGTACTCTGCTACATTCCATGTCTTTGCAATCGCCCTCACCTCTTTGTGATTCCTGAAGTAATACAGCGGTTATTTATATTTTATATCATCTACCTAATTTGTAACTAATTTTCAGGTTGACTCACAATATAATCTTCTACCACTTTGTACTCGAGGTCACGAGTTTCGTTAATTGCATCCACAATTTCTTGAACGAGGGGCATTTTAAATTGAAAAATGTACACTATATGAAGATCTTCGTCGTAAATAAATCCAACCCTGCCCAGATTTCTATTTAGGTTCTGTAGATAGAAAAAGTAGTTTAAATAACATTGTCAAAACGTTTGGCCTTTATTTTGCAAATTGGAAATACAAGACGTAAGTATAGAACAATCGTTATAATTTGTGGCAAAATTAATAATAACATACAATTTAATTGCCAATATGTCTAGTATTGTATACATGCTAATATAGCATACGTATATATTTTAATAGCAAATAGCAAGGGAAAGTGAATAGTCTTGTTCGCTTCTAGAAACTTGTCAAGATCAAATATGAGCATCTGATATCTCCAAACACACGTTTACAATTATTCACTTTGCTTTTCACAAATATATGCAAACAACATGTATTACTTCATTATGTAAATTTGTCAATTCAGAGTACTAAAAAAAGTTCACATTAATTTGGAAATAACAAGGCCGGTAAGCACAGCTTCTAATTAAATCCTCCAACAGCAGCCAAATCAATTTTTAAAAAAATAGGAAAGTTTAGGACGTTTCCAGTAGGATATACGTAGTTTTTAACAGTTGCTATGTAAATAGTTTAATCCGTTTTTACAATTTTTTTCTAATTGTCCCCGGTTGCTTTACTTTCTGTAACGTCTAATCATTCGCCAAAATTGAATAGTTCAGAAAAAAAACAATTATTCAAATGCACCCAACAAATCAAGTAATTATCAACTAGTGGAACTTTAATGTTTCCTGCATTATTCATTGTGTTATCTCCGCCGAAACTTCAGACACCTCATCAATTCCAAAAATAACGGTTGCATGCTCTTCCGCTACATATTTAAATGCTGTTGATGCTGTGATACGATTCTTGCCATTTGCAATTGTTGCGTTCTAAGTTTTTGTAAAAACTACCAAATCTGAAATTCCAAACCTGTATAACCTCTTACTCACCTTTTTTAGAGACTCGATTGCATAGGAGTATTTTCGGTTTAATGGCAGTTTCTGTGAGGATGGAGGTATTTTCACAACTCTCCTATGGTTTTTTAAAGCATTATACATTTTTGCATAGAATTTTCTCTTGGCAAATAATGGATTCGGTTTTTCTCCCAAATACTTTGAATACCAGAACTTAAAGTTATTCATCTGTCGGAAAAAAAGAGATTTGTATCAATTGTTGTCACAAAACCACTTGTTGGTAATAGTTGGTAATATGTAAAAAGAATTCTGTAAGAAGAATTTAATTCTTGGCTACCTTGGGATAGAGCCAAAATTGTTGGGTTTTAGGGTTGAGCTTCTCCATTGCAGTGTCAAAAATTGTAGCAAAAGCATACAGGCAAGTTACCGTAGGCCGTTCATTTGTATTACAAGCAATTCCGACAAATTTATAATTTGTATCTGCCGCCTAGAAACTTTCATTTATTAGAAAATCTCAGTGACATAGTGTTTGAAACATACCTGTCGCATAACCATAGAAGCCTTTTCCTCAAGACGTGCCACCACGAATACCTCAATCTCATCTTTATAGCCATCCGGAATGGTAACATTATCTATCACGGTGTTTTGAAATGTTGTTCCCCCAACTTTAAAAAGTTCAAGCTGTGTTTCTGCCAACGCAATCACCTATTTCAAATTTTTTATTGCTCAAATTAGTCATACTGTTCAATATTAGAGCGATAATGTTAATTGCTCCTTCTAGGTTACAAAACTTCAAGGTTAATATTTAAGCTTTTGAAAGCCGAAACAGTAATTTTATCAGGTCCGAAAAAATTGTTGGATAAATAAAATATAGTTCTGATGCATTAAAAAGTGCTAATCATTCGAAAACTCGACTTCGACAAGTTCGAATAAAAAATGTTCCGGATGTGTCTCACTAAAAGTAATTTACTTACATAAGGGTCTGACGATAGCTGGTTTTCAGGTGATCGGACTTTGTTTAGAGTTTCCATCACCTTAGTCATAGTTCTCCAGAAATGTATACTAACTTTCAACTTACTGCATTTCTCCTCAGATTGCTCGACAATAAATCCAACACAATTAAAATTTTGATTTTTAGCCGCCTATAGTTGGTTAACACATGTGAACATATTGGAGAATTTTTGCATACCCGAAAATATCATTACAGTAAAATCGTACCGATATGAATTCCTTGACCGGTCGAGACTCGAGTTCTTTTGCAGCCGTTTGAATTGCCTCATTTGGAGGCAGCTCATATGACACAAGTTCCACAAAAATCGAATTAATAGGGCAATAGCTCAAGGAAAACTTGGTAAATGTGTCCTTGAAGTCTGGCATCTTGAAAAGAAATAAAAAATTAGGGTTAGGATAATAAAGATTCATTTATAAGCTATAATTTATAATACGACTTTAACTGTGTAATATATCCTCATAATTGTGTATCGGTGAGCTGTTATGGAACTATCTATAGTTGTAGATGGTTTTGAAAAAAAAGAGAAAGGTGTTAACACAGTTTAACCACAATTGAAACAATTATTCTTAAGCTAAATGACTGTAATTGTTACCAACAATTTACTTAGGTACTGAAAACATTTTTGTAAATAATTTTACTAATTACTAAATTTACTAAATATTCGTAGTATTTTTAATCCTTTGTATTTATAAATTTATTTAGGTGTAAGACCACTGCAGTGGGTTCCTAAATATTTTGCCTTCGATTTTGAACTTGACTTGAATAAAAAAATTTAAAAAAAAATTTGTTTTAAAATTTGTTTTCTTTGCCTTACAGAAGTTTTGAACACGTTGCAGTATTCTTTTTAGAAATTTGCTTAACTTCTAACGTTTTTAGAAGATTAGTTGTCATTTTTTTTAAGCCCGTTCTAGAGAGGTTCCAAAAAACTCAATACTCCGATATTAATATATTCTTGTCTGTCTTAAGACTCAACTTAAACTTCAGTGATAAACATAACTCCGCCCCCAAAAAAAAGTGCAAGAACACTTACATCAAGATGGACAATCTTATTTCCAAGTCTATCAAGCAGCTTAGTAGAAAATACAAACATGACTTTGTGCTTTAGAGACTTTAAAAATGCGTCTGATAAACCATTGGCAGAGTTCTGTTTTCCACTATTACTTTTTTGTCCATTTCCGTCTTCTGAAATCCCACGTACTGGCCTGACCGTTATAGCAACTTTGTTCCCTACCGAATACCAATCCTGTAATAATATTTTTATAAGATCAACGTTTGCGTATAAAGTTTTCCAGTTGTTTAACGTCATGTGAAGTTGTGCGTACATGTTCGTTCTTGTGTGGATTCCAACCTTCCAAAAAATTTGTTGCGGCAAGTATTGTATCACGGTTTAGGAATTGAAATTCGTTACCCGCAAAAATAACGTAGCAGGGTCTAGAAACATAGTCGAGTTTTTCAGCCTGAAGGTAGTCGGCTTGAGGGACTCTGTTCAGTAACTACACATTTTCAAAATATGAGGATGTTTATTTTAGAATCAAAGACTGTAACCAAACAGCACCCTGTTTGCTGTAACAACTTTGTTAAGGGATTCTGAATATTTACCTTATAGAAGTTTTACGTAGATATTTATACATATGATATATATGCCTTTTTTCATTAATAATTAATTTAACAGAAGGAAAATTGGTAGGAAATTGTTTAAATGTATAGTTCAAAGCATTTTTGTATGAGATTTAAAAAAAAATTATTGCTTTACGTTTGGAAGATTTGATGAAGTCATGCGTATTCATCAAGGATATTTTAGCTCATGTGTATCAAATCAACTCAACAATATTGAAATTTAAAAGCAATCGTATAAAAATCGCAACAACATCAAACAACCTTATAATTACCTTAAAATCCAACTCGAATTTCTTCGACTTTAAACTTTCAACCCTGGACTCAAAAAACTTCTTGTTTAACACTTGAAGCGGTTTCAGCGCAAAATTCCCCAGTTGAATTCGTATTTCTGTTGAGGAACTTTTCTCGAGTTCTATATTTATGAGCGTAAACGATTCCTCATAGAGCTAAAACAAAATGTTTAATTTAAAAAAATTCAGAATTAAATAAGACTTCCGGAATTATAGCTGCAGAAGTACGACTGCCTGCAAATTAATTAAATGCTTCCAAATATCCACTCACTTGGTTGTTATGTTCTTTATCATCTATGAGGCTCTTCATAGCATTTGTACTACCCTCAGCAAGGTTAGTTCCAGCAAATGCGTAGCAGCGGTTGAAATAATATTCTCCTTCAATGTCTTGCATATCTTCAAAAACCTTAATTGTGTTAACGAAGAGTCTTATAACTATCGTACTAACTGCATAACGAAAGCAGTTTAATTAAAAAAAATAAATTACTGATGCATTAAAGACAAGTGGCGGCATTTTCTCCCTTTCTAATTTGGCGTGATGCATCGCTTGAGCATAGTACTTAAGCAGGGTAACAGTTCCAGAGGTAGTGGAATCAGCATTGCTAAATTCAAATTTAACTAGTTGGGTTGCTGGGTCTTCAAGCTGTAGTTTGTAAAAAAAAATCAAAACTTTTTCTTAAAATTAAGAAATAGGGTTTTGGCAAACAAAATAAAAAAATTAGAATACTAGATTAAAATGAGAAATTAGAATTAATTGAAAAATTTGAAAACAACAACAACAACAAAGCTCTTCTTTTCAAAACCATTAACCATTTTTTGCCTCAAGCCTTTGTCAGAAAATTAGCATATTCACATTTCGTCCGATTTTATTTCTAGCATGCATTGAATCCAAGTTTGCCACCATTGTGACTGACTTGTGTCCCTCATAAGACTAGGCATCAAAACTAACTGGTTTAAACTTGCACAAAAATATAGGTTAAACAACATTTTAACGAAATTAAACAAATTTTCCAAATTCTCTTATATTTTTGATATAGTATAAGGTATTGATAGTAGATGCAGATGGAGGTAATTAATTTTATTACTTTGTAGAGGTAAAACAATGTTTTCTTTGCATAGACATTTCAAACCTATTCTCATACGTTAACTTATTTAAACTATTCTGTTTACGCAAATGAAAGTTTGTTGGTAACAGTTTTTTTGAAACAAAGAAAGAAATTTTTGTTTATATGGCTTCTGATAATCCCAGAAGCTTACACCAGTAAAAAAATTATTAAAAATGTTTGAAACTCACAAATACTTTAAAGCTTCCTTTTTTTCCAAGCTCTATTTCAACAAGCTGGTTGAGTAGCCTTTCAGCGCTGTTTATTCCTGTAGTAATAATATCAAATTTCCAGCGCTTGGCTGATGGCGTTTTGCTATCCACTTGGTCAGCTAACATTACACTTAACTCCGAGTCCTGCGTTTAAATCATTTAATAAGGTGTTAAGCCATTCCACTGCATACAAAAGATAGAAATCATTGTTCTTTGAATTAACGGAAAGACTGACAATTTCTTTTGAGGTTAAGTTGAGGGTTGTAATATTTGATTTTGACTTCACAGCCGCCTGTGCGTCTCTCAGCGAAGTCAAAGCCGCTTCCTCGTATGTGTTTGGCGCAATTCCTATTGTAAGATACAGTTCATCTCCATACTTTTGGAGGGCAAGGCCAATGAAGGACAATTGTTTCCACTAACAGTTACAGTTTTTTTTTTCAATTAGTTTTTTGCTGATTGTGTATTACATGAATATGATACTTACGTCAACAACTTTTGCCCATGTCTCATTAGTGAGGTCGCTCAGAGCTCCCGCAACTGAATCTACACTTAAGGTTTCATTAATAGGAAGATTGTATGCGCTGTAATTCTTATAAGTTCCGTTTTGGAAAGTTTTCTTTGCAACCTTCTCGAGTGTTTCTTTTTCCAAAAAGTTGCTGAACTATCACACAAAACATAACAAATAAAAATATGACATAATAAAAATATCAATATATATGCCAAATTAACTAAAGATTTTTGGAACCAAGTAATAGCAGCTAAAAAGGAGCTAAGAAGGAACTAAAATAAAAAAGCTAAAACGAAAAAGGGACTAAAAAAGGACCTAAAGTAAAAAGAGCTAAAATAATAAAATAAAAAATGATTTGTATTATTCTGAATAAGACAATCTTAAATATTATTAAAATTAAAGTTACACGTTATTCATAAATATATCTAAATTTTATAGGTTATTATTTTATTATTTATTCGTTTTGGTTTAATTTTCATTTAATTATAATTAGTGTTAATAATTCATTATTTTGTTGCTTTGGCATTTTCAACTTTAGAAAATATATTTTTACCTCCTTTTTTTGCTATAGCTCATTTGAATTTTTATTTCCTTTTCTAAAGTTCCTATTATATGGAATAAGAATTTTTGCAATGTGCTAAACGAAGTAGCGTCCAGTTTTGGGTCGACATATTTAATCAATACAATATGAAGATAAAAAACCCTTTCTGCAACAAATTATAACGCTGCACCCGAGGCGCCAGCGAAAATTAGTGACATGACGGCTCGACGGTGGCGGATGCGCACAATTGTTAGGGGTGAGGCGCGACACTTGCTTGGCAAGGGCAATGAAATGCGGCGCTGGACTCCAAAAAAACTAAATGGCGACTGGACTCTTTATTGTGCAAAATTACCACAACAGAGGTCAGGGGTCGTGGTTGGGGCAAAAGTTGACTTACAATCAAAAGCTTCGTCTAACTAACGTGCTATCCCCAATCCGCACTAAAGACAGCACATGAAATAAGATGACAGACACACGTCTGTGATGAAATGTGTCTCTGAACTATGACTAAATCTACGATCTCACGAGCGCGGTCATCGATGACGTGACCCTGGCCAAATTATTCAATTGCAAACAATTGACTCCAGAGATTTCAAATCGTACTGTTTTCAAATAAAACGTAGTAAAGCGGTACACTCAAATGTTCCAATGTTTTATTACAGAGTGATGGCAACATTTTGGGTTAACGGAACCATTTTAAATTATTATTATGTACAAAAAAAGCGTTTGAACTTGAAAGGTCATTCTGAAGTCAAGGAGTCATGTTGAGATCAAAAGGTTATTTTGGGTGTGAAAGGGGTCTATGGTGCTCTTGGAACCATTGTAACTGTTTGTGTTGTGTAAAAACATTGCTTGATTTTGCAATGTCTTTTTTTTTCAATTTGGAGGCAATAATTTGGTAAACAGTGGGCCACAAATAAAAATGCACAACATAAATACGAAACGTAAACCTAACCCCTTGTTGAGGGAAACACCTTATGTAGAGGTCATTTATCATGTTGTCATAGAAATATTCTTGACCTTGACCATTGACTCCCTAGGCGATCAGTGGGGGTCAATAAAAATTGATTTGATCTGGGCCGGATATCAAGTAACTTTTACGCCTAATCTAGTAAATTTCCAATTATTTTAGACTTCAACCTGTTTGTTTTTGAATAAATTCAAATATGCATTGGCAGCTGAACTGTCCAGTCAAATATATGAGCAGTATTATTTGCTTCAAAATTTTGATTGTGTATATTTAGTAGTTTTACCGATATTATTTTTAACTTACCGCTCTATTTTCCAAAACCTGAAATGGTAAACATGAATATTGTTTGCTCCAAAGCATTAAGCCCTCGGTTGTAACATGTAGTAAAATAATAACAATATAATAATTTTTCTCGTCGTGTTTTGCACCAATAGCACCGCTCGTAAATTTGGAATCCTGTAGAGCCTAAAAAGACAAAAATTGCTGACAATGACTTTCTCTAAATTTATGACATTTTTAGAATTTAATATTAGAGGTGCTAATATCAGTCATTATGGTCCTGACACCCAGAGTTATGTCATTATTACTAAGTACATAATGCCAAACATGCTCGTCCTAATTCAAATTAGAATGTAAGGAAGAATTTAAAATTATTTTTTTCTTAGAAAGGGCTTGTTTGCTAGAGCTAAATATAACAATTTTTCAATAGCAAAAGAGAGCAGCGCTCATTTGTCACCAACTTCTTATTAGAAAAGTTGTATTTAAGTTTGTTGCGATGTGAGGGTGGAGAAAAGTTATATGCGTTTCGATGCACACACGCAAAGAAGAGTGGCTAAAAAATACGAATATTGCATTGAACAAGTTCAGCCACAATTAAATTTCTTATAAAGGGAATTCTTAAGCTTTCCAACAATTTGTCATCAGAATTTAGCAAAAACATACGACCTAAATTAAAGTTGGTAAAATTAATGCTAGGCTGATATGACATAAAAACATCAAAAAAAATCGTAACCGCTCGTATAAAGTTGGTCATTTTTTCTTCATCCTCATCTAAGTATAATGAAAGAAATTTATTTTTAAAATAAGAAATAACAGAATAAAAGGAAACAATAGTTGTGAGATTTAGTATAGTGAGTAGAATTGTTATAATCGAGATGCATAGCATTGTTGCGCAATTATGCAAGCATCATATCCATTTGCCACATTTTTTTTTAGAAATACTGTAGTTTCAATTGGTATGTATAACGGATTTACCTTGCATTTCTGGTAAACATCATTTACAAAAGTGTCGTCAGCACTACAAGTCAATGGTGTAGGGGCAGAGGGTTCAACTTTTTCGGTTTGGAGCGGTGTTATGGGTGCCGGTTTACCCGTGAATAATTTTTTGAAACCATCAAGTAGTTGAAATTTTGGTTTAGAAGTGGTATCGTTTGTTTTCAGTGGCGTTGTGACAGGAGCAACACATAAGTCTTTCAAAGGTCCAGAAAAATCAAGCCTTGTATATTGAGACATCATAAGTGTTTCTTGAGGACTCAATGTTTTGAAATTATTATGTAAATTGGCTGCTAGGGTTGATGCCAACTTCAGCATCTAATCATGTTAAAAATAAATTTGATCAAAAGTAATAAAAAATAGTAACTTGAAAAAAGGCAGAACATACTTCATCATTTGGAATTAATGGAAACAAAGTTTTGCCCCCATTTGCTTTGTTGACAACTCTCTTGTCATTGATGTCTTTCCACAGTTTCCGTATAAATTCAGCATCAAAACAGATCACGTAGGGCAGCGAAAGTAGACATACAGCCAGGATCACTATGCATAAGAAATTTGGATTAACAAACATTCAACACCCATTTTAAATTGGGAAAATAAATGTATAACTATTATATCTAAATATCGATAAGTTTGTGCTTTAATGTTGCAGCGCTTGACTGCTTATAAAAACACATGAGTTTTGAAAGAATCTAACAGGATATCATATTATGGAGTTTTTCTTAAATGCGGATGTCTTTCCACTCAAAAGTAAATGTAACAGCCACTGGGCACATTTTTATGACATTGTGAAACTTATGAAGGTTCAGGTTTAAAAATTTTGTCTTCTTTAACTTCATACTTTTTAAAAATATTTTGTATCGTATATAAAAAAAAAATGTCCGTGCGCAGAAGCTACTCATTTCTGTCACTCCAAGGTTGCAAGAAGCATGTTTTTTTTTAAAGCAAAATTATTATAATTAAACCAGATTCGGTAAATGAAAATTTGCCCTGTCATAAAGCTGTAACTCCGATTAGCTATTAATCCTTTACAATTTGTTTCCAATTAAATTTTCTCAGATTAAATTAAAGACTCATTTTCAAGTCTATTCAAACTATAGTTTATTCAATTCAGACTTTGTATTTTAATCTGTGTGTTTGAGAGCTTATAATTTACTGAACACTTACTAGAAGGCCACGTACACATGTTACAGAGTCGAAGGCAATGAAGTTACTCAATCACTTGATACAAATTTCAAAAACTTCAACAAACGTTAGCGCACTTTCCAAATCTTGGGGTTCAGTATTAATTGGAAAGTAAGATCAACATATGGATGCAATAACCGTAAAAGTGATGTCGAACGCCCCCTTTGTACTACACCTGCCTTCAGAACTGATTCAAGTTTTTGGTATAGTGGGGTTTTAGCCACCTAGAATCGTACTAATGGGTGACGCACACTAATGAAAATATCAATACTAGTATACAATAGTACTAAAAACCTAACCCCATAGGGATGCAATATCCAATTTATCACCTTATTGCCTCAGATCCATCGCCTCATCGATCCAGATCCATCGCCCATGATTTATCTCCTATCCCATCGCCTAAATAGCTAAAAATTTCTAAGAATCAAGCCTTTTTAGACGCTTTTTTTTAGTTTTGTTCTATGAACTTTTTTACAACCCATCTCCTCACCCTAATAACGCAAGTTCTCGACGAATTCGGCCATTTAAAAATTTTTGAAAAAAGTTTGTACTTTGACATTTTTTTTTATTCTTTTTTAAAGTGATTGATGCTTATACGTAACTTACTTTTTGACAGTTTTAAGTATGACTTTCTGTTCAACGGCGAGTTACAGTATGTAACAAATTTTATATTTAAACTAAATATGCCTTCACAAAATTGAACATTGAAGGTGCTGAAAGCTAAATAGTAATACCATTAAGTCCTCGGCAAATATGTTGCAAGGCATGGTCTTTATTAGTATTTTGATGTACTAACAATTATTAAATTAATTAATAAAAAAAATACACAATTTTGGCCATTTTCAGTAAATATTTAAGTATTTATTATTGCAGTTTTTAGTTAGTAAGTTGCAGAAGCCATCTAATTACGGAAGAAATTAGTTTGTAATTAGTTCCATGATGCTTGGCACTGTTTACAATAATATCTCTTAATAGTTATTAAACGAAAAATGATTGTTCAACCTTGAGCTCGAGCCTTCCAATAAATTGCACTACCACTGTGAATTATTGCAGAATTGATTAAACATTAATGTATCCAAATCATTGTAGAATGTAAATTGTAATGTGCACTGCTTTGCTAACATACTTTGGTATCATTGTTCACCCTTCAAACCTTCAACAATTTAATGATTTATTTCAAATTGAATAAAATTTCACATGATGATAACAGAATAGTAAATGACATTTATAGTGATGCCAAAAAGCAATAAAAACTAAGAATCAGCTGTTTTTAAATCAATTTGGAATTTTCTTATCCTGGTGAATGTGTTTGCTTGTGCTTGTGTGTGGGAGAGAGTGGTATCGGGCTCTGAGTTGACTGAGTAGTTCCGAGGACTGAAACGAAGGGTGGGAGGGCCTGCTAGGCAAAAACGTGGAGTTGACCACTATGTAGCCTTTGATTAGGAAGAGGCTGAGCACCCCTACGTGTACTAACCCAAGATTACACTCCAATACCGCAACTTTTCTGGCTTCCAGTCACTCCTACCACTTTCGCTTTTCTACTTGGCTACTACTTTTCTACTTACTTCTACTAGTGCCGAGATCTCGGTACCTAACCCAGCTGAGGGCAGTCTCCTACCCCCGGACTACGGGCCGTGAGACATTGGGGTCATATGTGATTTCAACCTTTGTATTGTCGGATATTCTTATTCAAAATTTGGTCATGAGTTGACACATTTTATGATGAGATGCTAAGCTTCCTTTTAAAGTCAACAAATATTTTAGCTTAACCTTTGCCCTCAAAGTGTTTGACCCACCTCCTATCTACGAACTTAGCCTTAGCATTGTCCCAAAGGTCATGTGTGCCAAATTTGAAGGGGTTGTGAAATGTGGTTCGTCTGCTAGACAGATGATGACGACCACAATGAATAATCACAAATGATAAAAAATGATGCCCACAAAAGCCTCGGGCTATATATATACATATAAGTTTTATAGATATTATGAAGTGTTATAAGATATTTTCTGTTTCATTTTGATAGAAATCAGTTTACAACATGCCTTACCTCATGTCATTCCATGTTTATGTATAAGCTTACAAAACTTCTAAAATCCTGGTTTAGCATCAATTGCGCAAAAAAATTTTAAGTAGCACTTCAGCGTTGTCCATCCCATAACTTGGTATATGTTCACTCCATCACTAAACGTAATTTGAGGTTATGTTTTGGTCGTCTCGATTGAATAACAATTTGTTTACTTCCTCGTGCTATTTGGCAAAACTTATGGTTCAAGCATACATTTAATTATAAACCATCAAAACTTTGTATCCTCGAAGTTTCCGTTCACTAACCAGTTTGTTGGGGACTAAACCAAGCATGATGCTATTCAAATTTGTCTTGGTACCATTTTTCGCCTCGTTTAAAAATTTTAATGCCTCTTCCTCAGACGTTTTTGGTGGGATTCCTATGAACAAGTAGTATGACACATCTTCTTTGTCCACGACAAGTTTTTGGAGTACGAAGCCTATCAAGTACATTTGCTTGTGCTACACATACGCAAAATTGTATTGCCGACTTTGAAGATTTACAATACAAAAAATAGAATCTTACGTCAATACGTATTGGTCTGGAATCACTTTCAGTAACTAAATTCTCTAGAACTTCGCCAATTGCTGTTGCGTTTGGGGTTTCAATTTAAAATTTGTACACCTTGTAATTTTGATACGGCTTACTCAAATCTAACGATTTATTCTCTTCTACGTCCAACTTTTCGTTTGCTAAAAATTTACTGAGCTAATGCGTAATATTGCAAGAAATTCAAATATTAGAACCAAAAACTTTTAGGTTTAAATTCAGAAAAATAGTAAATGCCAATTATGCATTTTGTTTTTTGAATTTGAGCTTTGTGAAGTCGGCGTAAAGCAATTAAAAATATATACAGCATATGCAGCTGCAAGTAGCATTATTCTTTTCTGAGTAGTAAAAGTTGCAATATAAAGAAACTATATATGCTCACAATATTTAAATATCTTTATAACAACAACAGACAATTAAGATTAATTAGACAAAATTAAGTCAGTAAAAATGACGTAATTATTGTTATAAGGAAATAATGTGACAACATCTAAAAAGTAGAATTAAAGATCCAGCGATTTGTCACTTGCAGTAAATTGTACACACGTCAATCGTCACTAGGGTTGCATATTGTTGTTTTAATGTATCACATGTGGTTATATTGGATTACATCTATGATTAATTTAGCTGCTGGTATTTATTTTTCAGTTTTCTGAAATTCTGAAATCTTAAACCAAATCAATTAAATGCAGAAAAAAGGTCAATTTTGTCGCTTACAGGATTGATTTTTGTATTTGATTTAAAACCGCCTTACTATACGTTTGTTATATAAATATGTTTGGCAAACCGTTTACAAAATAAGAAAGCAAATTTTTGTATCTCTTTCCTGATCATAAAAATAAAATAAAATAGTTTTTTTTTGAAGTTTTGATTTCACATTTTTATTTGCCAGAGCCGGAAACGTGAGTGTAGGCGAAGTTCTACTCCAATTTATTAAGGCCTCCGTTGCCACATGCAGCAAGAGGATCACGATGTAATAACGTTTTTTGGCTTCTGAAGTTCCAATTCCACCACACGTGTACTCAAAGTTTTTAAGTGCCTAGAAAGTAAAAATATTTTTTAAATAAGCATATCATTTTTATTGTAAATCTACGCCAATAGGATATGAACAAAAGGTAAGAAAGGGTTTTTTGAAATTCCTATAGAGCGGAGAATCAATGTTGAATAGGATATGAATAAACTATTTGCTTCTACAACAAGGAATATTTCTAAATAGGAACGAAACAAATGTGAGAATCATATATATTTAACTATGCCTTGGATATTAATATAACATGCATGACTTACCTTGTAATTGGAGTCTTCATAAATTTTTTGAATTCAAATTCCTCATTTATAGTGTAATTTGGTGGCGACATGGCCACCTGTTTTTCAATTTCCGTATTTTCAACGGGAGTTACGGTCGCAGGTTCTTCCTTACTAAATAGATTTGTTAGCATTTTCCAAAAAGGTAATTTTGTTTCCGCCTTTTTTCCGCCGGCAAAAAATTTGAATTTGAATTTGTTGTTTCGTGTGTTGGTGGTGCAGAGGACGTTGGCAAATATTTCAATTCTCCAGAAATGTCAAGTCTGGTATAATGTGTCATAGCGTGCTCAAATTCAACAACTTTTGTTTGAGGCTTATCTATTTCATAGTAGGCAGCAATAGACGCCCAGGACATAATCTGAAAGGGTTCTAGTGAATGAGAATGAACAAAATTAAAATGATGAATATTGATAAAAACATTTAACCTAATCAGTCAAATTCAATTTATTTTGTACTCCTCTTTTGTCATTAGTAGCATCGAACAACTTTTTTTTTTCGAAAGGTTGGTCCTAAACCAATGACCGAGGGGAGGAGAGATATATGGAATACCACCAACATCCATGTTCCTACGAAAATAGTAATGTAGTAATTAGATTTTAATTATAAGAAGCTACGAAATCAAGATTGCAGTCATAAAGTTGAGCATGCCTTTAACTGAATAATTCTTTGTTCCTTGTTGTGAATTAAGAAATTTTACTAAATCTAATTTATCTAATAGTTTTACCTGAACTAAACTGATAATTTTTTTTAATTATTTTTATATGCAAAATTAATTGGCGCTTCTACTTTTGTATTTTGAAATTTTACAATGCACTATTTGAAATTAAAAAACTGATTAAAAACTTCGTTCAAATGTCTTTCACATTTTTTGAGTAGACGTGCTCCTTACACAAACAACATTCAGCCAAATACAATTTTAAAATAAATCCAATAGGGAATTCATTTTGCGTTTTGTGAAGAACGCTCTCGTTAAGAACGTCAGCAAAAAAATATCCATCCGCATCAATCTGCAAAACTTGGCCAATTGTTCAAAACAATAATCTTGGAGCTACTTGGAAATAAAAACGTTAATTTTTAGCTGTAACTTCAAACATATAATAAAATGATATTTTGAACAACAATTGGAATACTTTCCTGCAAGCCTCATACCATACAATAATGGACCATAATAGTATCAAATAACTAATATTGCTTCTGTTAAAAAACAATATTAAAAAACAAATCCTTTAAATCAAATCCTAACAAATCAATTTAAATTCCCTTGATTGCCAAATGTTGCCGTAACGACCCTAAAAGTTCGACAATTATTTTTCTCACTCACTAAACGCCGTTAAATAAATCTGAAAATGGGTAATTATGTCTATAAAAAATATAGGGAAATCTTTGCCATATGGAAAGATCTCACAAAGTTGTTCCATAGACTGGACGCGTGGAAAACTTCTTTTTTATTGTATGAAGTTGAATTTTGTTGTATTTGAATGTGTTACTCAAAGTTAGAATGAGGCTGGAAGAATTTATAAGATTAAAGTTCTTATTTACAATTATATGTATAATTAGTAAAAACTGATTATATTGGAACAAAGAACTAAATCAACTCACGTTTTGTTGATGAGGTCATGCTGGGGATTCCGAGCGTTATTGTAGCTGACACAAATAACGATATCGTGCAAGAACTCGAGCGCACTCCAGCAGTAACAACTACGTACTGAACAAATCAAAAGATTAGCATATGGATATATTAACTAATAGTCTGATTATGCTCCCTCTCCGTCTCCACCCCCAGCTACAATACCTTGCAGTAGTAGCAATGCTTGAAGCATATAATATGAGATTCACCGAGCTTATATCATTGTGCACAAACTAACGGCCGATCAAAGTTGCAAACAGTGGATACTTTCTGAAATACCACAAGCAAGTACTCTTTGCATCGCTTATAATGTTTACAATTTTCAGACGAGAAAAACACACAAATTTAATAGAATTCCAGCGATTTGTTTATTTTTTATTATTTTTTTTTTATTTTCAATTTTAAAAGAAAATAAAAATGATGTAAAACATGATTCTGAAGTAATCACTAATAAAATCTTTGGTGATTTTAAATTACGAGAAAGAAGAGTGGCTAATTTAACAGAATTTTGACTTATAGTTGAAGTAGCGTTGTCGAAGTCTTGATGCTTGGGATGATCCGGAAAAAGGACTAATTGGCAAAATTTAAATTTAAATTTGTGATCAAGTACTCTCTGGCAAAATATCAAGTATCCCAATGTACCAAACAAGTCTTATAAAAACATATGAACGAATGTCAAGCATATGTCTATTCTCAAAAAATTTGAATAGCGAAACACTTTTTTTTTACAAAAAAAAATAAAGCACAGTTTGGAGCACAAATTTGAGAAGCATTTGAAAAATGTTTGTAAATCCCGTCACAATTGAATTAAAAGGTTATCAGAATCAAATTGTAACTTATATTCACTGTACAATACAGCTACACATGTCCAACAACCATTACTTTTCTTACGTCACTAATGTGTTCCATGCGTAGGCTAACTTCACAATCTCTAATTGGGGAAATCAAAATATATACAAAAGAGTATAGTACGAGTACTTGGCTTATGGTTAACACATAAAAAGTATCTTGTAACTTGGTGATAAAACACCATGACTTTAATAAATATACAGATATAGTATTTGTTGGGTTCTGGCAATTGTAATGTATTACAAATTTATGCATGCACACATAATACATTACCCCAGCTATTTTTGCTTTTGTTTTCAATTTTCATTTGATCAAAACTAAAGTTTAATAAAATATGATATATTGTTACTTTCAGTTGGAATGATTTAATACAAATTAAAACCCAATTAGAACACTATGAATTTCTACAACGCGTATGAAAATTGTAATATGCAATTGTATAGAGTAACTAATATTGTGTGATGGTTTATGTGCAATCGATGAGATATGGTATTATCCGTTTGGAAACCGTTAAAACTATAGAAAAAATAAAAGTGTATAAACACCTTGCAAAGTGAATTTAATGTGTTTAGCCCGTGTCCCTCTCGTGCCGAGGCTAAACTAAATGAAAGGTATCTCAAAACAATGACAGAAAGGGTGCTTTGCAAAAAATTGTTCACATAAGGAGAAGGGCACGGATGAACTTTATGCTACTTAATTATTTCTAAAACAAACAATTGCAACTTATTATTTGTATTTTTTTTTATGATTTTAGTTGTAGGTTATTCTCACTGTTAGTTTAATTTGGAGTAGCTTTACTGGGCTTATTTCAATTATAAGTTTAGGTATATATAAATCAATAACATACACATGTATTTATTTATCTATTTACCAGTGAAACAGCTAGGGGTGAAAGGGGCATAATTCCTTCAGGTGACCTTTTCAACTGAGTCATTAGCAGTGTGATACTTTTACTCCAGTGATATTTTCCTGGGTGAAAGTATGCCAGGGAGACATTTCTACATGAAAACACTTTCAGAGAAACCTAAAAAATCAATATAGTGGAGAACTAGTTTATTGCCTGACAAAAAATTTGAAAAAATAAAATTTTGTTTGAGTTTAACCACAGACACACGCGCTTGGTTTTTATATAAGTTATTTAATCCTTTCTGACAAATATGGTATAAACTTAAAACAATTCAACAAATTAGGCTGTAAACATATTTGTCTTTTGGAGAGTAAAACAGTCGACAAATTTTTTAGGGGAAAATTAGAGGAGTCCTCGGGAATTTGTTCTTGCGTATAAAAGTCCTTGTATTTTAGTAGTGGTGTTGTATTTCAACCTTGCCCGACGGCCAAAATTAGAAATTGAGTTTTGCGTAGTTTGTTAACACAGCTTTTTTTTATCGTACAGCTGAAGTTTTGAAACAAGAACTAATATGATTTGCGTTCAAATAGATTGGATGGTAACACAGCAAACACTATTACCGAATTCGTTGTTATGCAATGCTGAAAGATGCATTTTGTATGGTTTTGCAGTTTGGCGCAAGATTGTGTAACGCTGTTAAACAAGTATCGGTACTTCTTCTGGCTATCACTAGTACGTGCGCGATTCCTTCTGTAAGTGATACTCTTCCCATATTAATTGTCATTGAATTTGTTTTTTTGGATATCCCATACCGTTGTTTTAATTTTGATTTTTGAGCTCGGAATCAGCACAGTAGAAATCTGTGTATCAACAACTTCAATTAAAGCCTTTAAATTGAAATAAAGTATTGCAAAATGTAAAAACAGCTCAAATAATATACTAGCACTTTTCAAGCAAAGAAAAGCATTAAGTTTCAGCTCTAATTAAGTTATCCATTGCCTATTAGAGCTCTACTTTTTTGTTTAATAAAAGTTAAAATTGAGGTAATACCTCATTTATAAGATGTATAATCTTGTAAAATATTAATAAATAATCCAGTGCTTATTGTATAATTTACTTCAACATGCTTTTTTGTCACAATTTGGCAGACATCTTCGCCAACAAAGCTATCGGCATATGAATATATTTTAAAGATATGGGACACGGATAAAGGTCATTTACAATGGTGCGGAATCATGCATCTGAAAAAATTGAACGTGCCGCAGTAAGTTTTAGATTTTTAGTTTATAACAAAAAAAAAAGTCATTACTACTGTATGCAGAATTGTTCCTGAAAAGCATTTCAAAATTTTATTAATTCAACAGCAGTCAAAACCACACTGCGAATCTCTGTTCTTGCTCTCTCAGTGTGGTTTCAGTTTATTGTATGTTTTTATATATTTTAAGAACATCTTAACTGCTGCACAGGTACACCCTTAGCCCAACATTGGCGGAAAATGTAGAAGCAATTAATGACGCGTTGCAAGCAATAAGCAAGGAAAACCTGTATTTAACTATTACAAACGACTCCAGGCATTTGGAAGTCAACTTTGTCGAAGTTGTCACAGGTGCAATAGTCACCGTTGAATACACATTTGGGGGGGATGCACCGCCAGCAGAAGATAGGGAACCCTCTGACAATGCTAGAACACTGGTCCGTTCTCAATCCTTAGCGGCAACGGGAGTTCGTTTATTGAAACCGGTAGATCAATCGTTATTTGAGGATCAGATTTACACAACTCGTGGCATTCTTCTATATGTTTATGCCCCGGACGCCAAAGGTTACCAACAGGAGGGTAGTTGCGTAGCACAACTTTCTGCCTCAGCACGCAGGTTTGAGCTTGATGGAAGAATCATAACAACATTTTTGTAAGCACAAGTTCCTTCTCGTTAGCACAAAAACAAGTCTAGGGACGATTTCGGAAACAATTCAAAACTTCTCGCTATAATTATATATTTCTTCCTTATACGCTCTTTATTTGACATATAATTTTATGACTTCATGAGAAGGAGTAGGCTACTATATTCTATGGCCATTTCAGTGTTGATGAAGAAGCAGATCAAGCAAAACTATTCGAAGGACTCTTTTGTCGGAAAAATATTTTATATCTCAAGCACCCAAAAGAAGATAGTACAGTTCTGGTGGGAAGTATTGGAATAAACAACTTTACCAAAATGAGTGGCGTATGTCTCTAATAGAATAATTGACAATGCAAAATATTAACGTAAATAATATTAAAATAACTTACTTTCTTTCAATTTTTAGCCTTTCTCACTCTTCAACAAAGGAGCCGATGGTGAGTGCCATGGCAAAGCTCTTGTAAAAGGCTACCTCATCCTTGAACCCTTACTAGACTCCACACTCACATGGTAAGAAGTTGAAACTCTTACTCTGCTACTTATTTCTATTTATTGTTATTTGTTTTGATCATACT